>JAULCE010382393.1:0-10127 GCA_032359355.1 Macoma nasuta | reverse complement strand
TAGCTTGACATCTGGTATAGATCTACACTGTTTGAACTGTCTTAAGGTTGGAAATCGCACAGCAGCGCTCAATTATGCTGATTCATGGATGAATGGGTTGTTGTTCCAATATTCAAAAAAGCGACTGGTGTGACCCATTAAAATATAGGGGCATAGCCCTGGTAAATGCTATATAAAATATGTTTGCTTTTATTACAAAACCGTTTGAATAACAAGAGTGAGAAGAGAAAGTCGAGACGCTCTATTGTTCAAGCAGATTCAGTCAGACATTAGTTGTAAAATGTAGTCATGATTATTATTCAACAACAATATATCTGAGTTCATCGATGTCAGGATTGCATGAAGCAAGGTGAACCATTGTAGCCGATTGTGAACTTTGATTATAACGTATTGTCAGAAAACGATATTGAGGTGTTATCGAGGTATCTAATTTTATTTACAGTTGATGTGATTTTAGTAAACGTGTTAGCTGACAATCACAAATTGTTAGTGTTTATCAACATATTGTTGAATGGGGGTTGACAATTGATGTCAAAAAATGTATTTTCGAAAAGCATCGTAGTAGTCAAATCTTCTTTATCATGTTGATAGAATATAATTTGATGTTAAAACGAAACTTGCAGTTTTTGATAGAGTGGTTGTTTCATTTTATTTGGTGCGGAAGTTTGGGTATATACAACATTAATGAGGTTAAAAAATTGCACTCAAGGTTTTGCAAGTTTACTTGGTTAGAAGAAACAACCCCATAATGCTGCAGTTTATTCCGAATTAGGATGTTTCGATGGAGTATTTGATGATTACGACAATTATCAAATAATGATGATTAGTACAATTACTTTCTCGTTTTAGATGTAGATCAATTAATTTAAAATATGATTCTGGAAGATTTAATGGAATTGATAGAGATAAGAGATAGTGAAAGCTTTGTTATCGAAATCTTGTTCCGATTGAGTATCATGTTTTACTATGTTTTCCCAAAAACATCGTAATCAGATGAAAATATTTAGGATCCTACCCGTGGGCTACTATTAACAAAATTAATAATTTTAAAACAAGAATGTATTAAAAGCTTGTAAAAGTTTGTGTTAGAATACCCTCGAAAATCTTAATGCTTTGTGAAACATGATTGTATTGTTCACTGTGTGAACCTGTGCCATACGTCTTGTACATTTTTTGTAAATGGCTAAAGGCAATATATATTGCTGATATGCCAATACAACTGAAACTGGTATTGACTGTTTAAGGCGTTTGCGGCAGTAGGGGTGATTTGTGTTCTAAATAATAAACTTTGTGTAACCTTTGTAGGTTGAAAGACCATACAATAACTTGTTGCAATATGAAATAAACAAAATAGGGGTCACCGTTATTTTTAAGATTTTATAGACTCTTTCAATTTCAATTTTTTTCTACGGTTTAGAACCATATAGAGCCATTTACCATTACACTCATAAAAACGAAACATTAAATGCAATGTGAAAAATGCATATGCATTTTCACATTGCATTTTCTTAATCAAGTAACATATTAATACATACAACAAATGTTTACAAAATAATTAAAACAATGTTTACGTGTGTGAAATGCTTATACGCCGGTTTAACGTAACTCTCGCGAGACCCGACGTTTGTAACTGCCAAAAAAGCCTTTAAGAATTAGACGAAATCGAGGCCCTATTGGTGATCGTGAAAAATAAAACCTAGCAGTATCATTAAAAACGTACTGATTAATTGTCAGTAATTTATTGCAGAAATTGGTTACAACACATTTCATCATAATGGTGACACACGCAATTTGGGATAAAAAGGTGCAACTTGATTTTTTTCAATATAAAGGAATTAGATGTTATCCTGCTATTATTTAACCCCTTCTCTGCCAACCCCCCAAAAGCTGTCATTTGCAAACACCCTAACATATTGGGTCCGGTTGAAAGTCTAAGTAACACAGCGTCTTACCCGGGTCCAGGTTATTTGACACTCGGCCATAGTTCAATAAGCAGGCGAAATATTGCACAAGCGCAGAACTGTTTTCGGAAGTGAACGGGTTAAAGACAAATACCATCGTTGAATACCATCGCAAAGTTAAACGATATTGTAGACGTGTATCTATACACTGATATATATGACATACATGAAATAAGTTTAGAATCTACTCTTATAAGACTACAGGATAGTATGTTAGAAAAAAACCTATGAAAAATTATCAACGCATCCTCAATCTCCGACAAATGTGCAAATACTGCTTTACATTGACCCGTAGTTTACCAAGTGTAATGAGTTCATTATACTCAAGTTGAAAATAAAAGGCAACAGAAATCCAAAGATTTTGCTCTCGGAAATCTAATTTTGAAACTTTTTTGAATTAAGTGTATTTCAGTTTAAATGAACGTCTTGGGGCATATATCAGTCGGTCAAGCGGTATGTTGGCACAGTAAAACTGCTCTAATTCGTTCATTCATTAAAGAAGTAGTGATGTCCAAAAAGACAGGTAGTATTTCAATGTAGACCTGAATTTAGTTACCACCTGTTTATAAGATTGTTCATATGTGTTATTTTTAATGGTCGTATAATAGAGGTTTTACTTTATGTCAAATATGTTCTTCGTGCGTGTAGAGGAGATGATCATATTGTTGCTAACATCGTTAGAATTTTCATGGCGGTATGTCAAGTGGCATTTGATTCGTATTCAATATTTTTTCTAAGCCCGTCAAATTGGATTTTACAAACCTTTATGCGCCTATCGTTATGTTGTTGGGGTAACGTTGTATTAAGCGCAACTATTACCTTTATAATAATTATTGTTCACGCACTTTCTCAACCAACCACTGGCTTTAATCTACTAAACATATTAAGTAGCTTATATTCCAAGAAGAGATGCTCACATCTTTAAGATAATTGTTTACAGAGTAGTGACCCCTTGAGTATGCAATACTGTGAAATAGTCTAATATTACCCATGCACTATGACAAAGCGACGGGTGGAGGTATTATCCTAATTACGTACAGCTCTAGTTTCATGACGAGCAAATGCTAATTACTCATCTGATGCTTTTAAATGCGCATAATTATGTAAAGCAAAAGGTTAACGTTTAAAGTTTTTGGCGCAATGTATATTTGTTAACAACCGCTTCAAACTTATACATAGTTCAGTCCTATTAAATAACTAATTATCTGGTAGGGGTAAGTGTATAAGTGGTATCTACTCAGACAAGAATGCGATTTCAAGAAATATATCCTGGAGGGATGCTGGTAATTTAATATAGCAATCTGTAGAGTTTGCTATACAGTTGCTTTTTTATGGCAATTCGATTTTGTCCCCGCCTGTCCTGTGGCAATCTGTTATGGAAAACATGCGGGTATAACTATTTGAGATTTACATCAAGTTAATGTACATGAGGTATCAGTTTAGTATAGCGTTGTTTACGTGGATCGCTCATTCGGCATGCTCTTTTTTTCCTTATGCCAAAAAAGACTTATGGTTCAGACTCGATTTAAAAAAAAACAAAACCTATCGAACCTATCGTACCTTCGATATTACACAACGTTAATTTGTTAATTGTTTAATCTACTTGCACTTGTTTAAAACTGTAAACATTATACTTGTTTACGCAGCTTCACGGACGACAGGATGTGCGGTCTCTTAACATTAATTACCCTGTAAGGAGCACATTTCCATTACAGTACATATTTGGGTCTCAGTTCGATGACACACCCGCATACCCTATTCAGCACATTTGGACAATACTATAATGTTTTAACATACTTCTGGTTCATTACGTCGTTGCTGAACACCATGCAATATTTTCAGCTTCTTTTCTGTCTAAGACCGTTATGTTAAGCAAATGTATAAATGATGGTGACATTGCAGGTGATATTTGAAAATGGCGTAATATGAACCTTGGGGATATACATCTTCATCAGGACACTCGTTTCTATATACCTATGTCTGAGCTTACATTGATATGAAATCCGATGCATTCCCCACAAAGCTTAAGTTGAAAGAACATTTATAACATACAGTGCTAGGTCTTAATGTTTTCCCCTAAACGACTAACAGCCTTTCCAAAACAGAAACGCGATTAAGCGCCAGTGTAACTAATGAGTATTGAAATTGTTGTAGAAAATGGATCATTTGCTCATATCGAGCAAAGGATTTATTCAAAAATGACAATTTTTAATTTGCCTTAATGTTAATTTTGTTCATGCTATTATTTCCTTGTCGATTAGTATTCAAATAGTTTGTGTAGTAAATGGATATGCGAAGTAAGACTAGGACAGTTGTACGAACCCAAATAAAATATACACTCAAACCGACAGGTGCAAAGCGTTTGACATAAATATTGAAAAAACAAAGTATGTTACATCTCTTTAACCCCCTTCATGGCCATTTATATGCCACCAACTTCGATCCGGATGAGACGCCGATTAAATCGGCGTGTCACCCGGTTCAAAGTTGTTTTGACATTTCAGCCAATAGTTTTGCCAAAAAAGATTTAATCTGTGAAGTTTGAAAATGAAGCAGACGACATATTGCGCATGTGCAGACTTGCTGCCGACTTTGAAGGGGCAAATTATGTCATATTCAATAAGACCACCATATATGATGGTCATCGTACAATCGATTCTCGTTTTGTCGAAGTTTGGTGTCAATTGCAATTAGACATTTTAATTTATTTTCAACGAATTAATAACTAGCCCTCCCCCCTCATATACACGGACTCATATGCACGAATCAATAAATACATGAAAATCTCTCTAAACCAGAAACGTTCTACATAAAATGAAGCGTTGTGAATGCAACGGCTACTTCATGCAGGCTAAAAATAAAACAGCTGTCCTTATTACGTCATGCCTACATTAAGCTGTATTCTGTCTTAAAACCCTTACTTTAGTCATACGTCCGGTCTGTGGCTAACTTTTATTCCATTTTAAAGTGAAGAGTTATTAGACAATATAATTGGCGGATCACTACATTGGAAAATAAATTTCTTTAACACTTTAATCCCAACACAATGATTTATTCACCTGAATTTGATTTATAACAATTGTAAGTACATTTAACCATGGTCTAAAGAGAAATGGTTTTCGAAATGTTTTAGCGTTTAGTCCGAAAGCAATCAAAGGAGTCCAACACGAAGTACATGGTATCCGTATATATACTGGCCAGGAATCCCAAGAAAATCGTGGAACTCATGGCAGTAATGCAACTCCGTTGCTCCGCTAAATAGAGTTCATTTGCTCCTTTAAAAAGAGCTCCGTTACTCCTCTTAATGAAGTAATGGAAACTTGCAAAAATGGGTAAGCATAAAATACCATAAGTATTAACTGGAAAATATATACTTTTTTACAAAATGATTTAACAGAATGAGCATCGTTCACGACACGGTCAAGAGAATGGCCGGTTTAGAGAGGTTGACCTGTATTGTTATGATTTTTTATATTTTTTAAAAAAAACATGAAGGGCTCGAACAAGTATGCTTGAATAATCCGCTGTTTTGTCTGTTCATGACTGTCCATAGCGGGAACATTTTAAATTGTAACAACGTTTATGAATATTCAATTCTCAATCTTCCGTATTATGTTAGTATACATGTTTTTTATAGCCTTTTAGTGTCGAGAAAGTGATCGACTGTTTATTCTTTCAATCACGTTTTCCTGTTCAATTTAATGTCAAAGTGCTAGATAAACGATGTAGGCTTATATATACCTTTGATAACATGATAATGAGTTTGATAAATGACAATTTTAGCTTTTAACTGGTTGCAAACGGTTACTGACGAAACTTAACCCAATATATTTCTGCGGTCTCCGTTTAAGGACTAATACACTCTTAATTGTGTTTATTGAAATTATTTTGCATCTCTCTATTATGCAACAGACGAGTAAGTAAACATTGTAGTACATGCAACATTTTAGTCGTGACACTAGGTCCTTTCATACAATGTTTCAAAATAATTACAAAAATGGCATTTTCCATTTTATGGTAGATATTCATCCTTTTTCAGATTATTTCCTTATGGATAAGTGTAAATATAGCAGTCTAGACAAAGCATATGAGTTCATGGGCCTAACGCGATACGTTCTACGCTACGGTGTAATATTGAGAAGATATCGACGTTAACTATCCTTCGGGGAGAGCATTGGCCGAAAGGTGACGGTTCCCGAAAGTCTAAATAGGTTATAGAATATAGACATAACAATTTTTGAAGAAAGGGCCAGTGTAAAAATCCTCAACGCTGCAGTAGATGGTCATTCCACGTTTAGCGTCTCAATATGTAAAATTTCTGTTTGTTCCTCGTTGAACACGATGCAATAACGTTATCAGAGAATGTATGTTATGCGTGAAAGTAGACCGAAACGCTTTGGTATACACTCACACGTGTACCTAGGTATAATCTTGAAACAAACTTGCCTGTACAGTTCAACCTGTTTAAACGTCCATTAACTAAAATATCAGAGCTACTATTAATAAAATACGTTTGCTTAATGCAAAACACGAGTTTAAAAAGATTTCTAATTTACATTCATACTGCATTACGCGATAATATGTCATAACGCCCATATATGCCTGGTTTTGAAGTGGCCGCGTGATAGATGTTCAACAATAGGTGAAGGATAAGCATTAAAGAAAAGTTTTGCAGGACACTTTAATTATACTTCTGTGGCCTCCATGATGGAGCCGTTATATCGTACGGGTTACAATAACTTTGCCCCTCACCGATGTATGTTTGATCCTTACTAAGGTAGAGAATGCTCATGTGCTGAAGGCTTCCGGGTTACATGCGGTATGTCAAAGGTTATGCCAAGACACCAATTTGTGTAACTAAGATGAGTTACCGTAGTCTTCATCGACTAGTTAGTTATTTGCTTGGTGTCTCGAACTGACTAAAATACCGCAACGCAAAACCTACACCAAATGAAAAGAAAAACATAGTTAGTGTGTAGATAGTTTTCACTAATCCCTGGTTACCTACGTTCGAACTCACCAACAAAAACTCAAAACTCAAAAATAGTGTTTAATTTTTTGCTTAGCGAAAAGCTTCTAACAGATTGGAAGAAGCCGGGTGCCACATACAAAGGTTAGATACTTTTCTTGAGCACCGAGTCTGAGCATGGATTGGTGAAAACCTATCCTCGTGTTCTGTAAGAAACCAAGATTCTCACTAAAGTCATATTGTGGAAAAAAGGGGCTTCGTCCTTAGTAGAACGGGATATAAAAGCGTTGTCGACTACTTATAAAGTATTTGATAAATGAATGACAGATGTTTTCCTTTCCGACTCATGTTTATTATTTATGGTAAAACGTAACAAAGTCATCATTAAACCTCTTTTGTGAAACGGACTAGGTGCCCCGTGAGTTCCGGAACATATAAATTTGTTTTTATAGCTGCAATAATCTTCACAGCGTTGCACATTTAATTATTTTCTACGGTACTTTGATATGCAAATAACCGGCCACAAGAACGAAAGGCTTTTCAAGTTTAAGCTAAGTGTACCCCCGCAATGAAGAAGTGGACATTACGCGCGGTATAAATAGTTATTCCATTTTCATTAAAACATTTTCTACATATTTTTCAGTTTGCATTATGATTGCAAATTGACAATTTCAATCTGAAAATGACAAATGTGGTTGTATGAAGAAGAACAACCGTACTTAAAAACACGCCCGTTAAGCGTACATATAAATCAATAACAAAATAGCATGAGGCTTCTATACGTGTGGTACGTATAAGTTATTTCGAGTGTTACCAAGCATAGTTTATATTCTTATTGCAATAGTGCCATTGTATTGATATCGAAATATTCTATTACTACATTGGAACATTAATACTCCAAAATAACAGGTTTTAACTTACCCGTTGCAATATCAGCGCTGACAGACCAACACGAACACCACGAGAAGCACGCGATTCAAGCATAAAACGAAAATGCTTTCTCACACTTCCATTTGTGTTTGTACTGAATCACAGGTTACTCGTTTATTAAAATACAGTAATGATTATAATATTTAACGTCAAAATGAATTCAATTTACATGTAGCTTACAGTAAGCTTAAGCGGTTACTCAACAACATAGAAGCATTTGTGGTCTTTCAGACAAGTGGTCGCTATATGCAGAAAAAAGCAATACAGACAAGTATATCATTACTTTCAATCTGTTGAATCGAAACTTGAGCATCGTTGATATAAAGTGGTATGTATGTGACGATCACATAATAATAAGAAGCCCTAGAGATTCTATAAAGTTTTCTACAAATGCAACACCTGAATGTTTTATCTTTAAATAGTGAATTATATTGCCGTTTGCATAACAAACAATTCCAAGCCACATTACTTTCAAAATGTCTATTCAACGACACTATATACCATGGTTCATTGAGAAAAGAAACAAATAATTTGAACCTGATAATCAATTATACATTTGCTCCATATGTTATGTTTAATTCCAGTGTGTATCGATAAGGTCCATTATTTAGGAATTTCTGTCCATTATATGAATAATGGATACTTATTTTTGAATGTGTAACTCAAACACATGGACAGGTATTGGTAACACATCGCATGCTTTAAACAAAGCTGTGACAACAAGCACTGTGACCAACTAACCCCTTCACTGTTGGAAGCACTTTTGTGTATGCGCAATATTTCGTCTGCATCATCGTCAAACTTCACAGATTAACTTAATTTTTGGCAAAAGTTTTGGCCGAGTATCAAATAGCTAGGATCCGGATGAAGCATAAAGTAGCTATGTGAATGATTTAAGTCATTGCACACAAAACATTTATGTTCTAAGGGGTCGACATGTGATTAGTTGTGCAATCATCGCCTATTAAAACTTTCGTCTACTTCATTTTGCATTTTTATTCAAATTGCTTAAAACAAAGCGTGACTACTTATACCGACTGCAAAACAGCTTGATCCAAGATCTGATACTGAAATACTCAATGTCTGATGAAAATACATGCTAGAATTGTAAAATATAGACACAACTTTACATCAGCGAGTTTGCGAGTTTTCAGTCTACAATGTTTACCTAGGGGAAGTTTATGGTCCATTTGAATCGGAATAATGACAAACATTGCGACTAGACACCTGGGGTGATAGAGTGACTGATCTCGGATGGCCTGCTGTCAAATGGCTTGTTGTCGGCAAACAGTTCAGCAGCGGAGAATTATAGCAGCATGTTAATAGTTTAAAGTGTGTGCGGGATACCTTTTTTTCAACCAATGGTCTACTGATTGTATTGATAAGAATGCATTGTAGGCAGCTTCATCTTATATCAAATGACAACTTACTTGGCGTTTGATCTAGTTCAAAGTGTTTTTTTTTATTTCTATAAACATGTATTGTCTAAAAATGATAGAACACGATGAATTATAAAAATTGAAACAAAAACAGATATGCACTAGATAAAAGATATAGTACACGGCAGACAAAATAAAATCATTATTCCATTTAGATTTATAGAATATTTTATTTATTGAATAAAACAGTAATTGCCGATCTAGTAAAATATGGTAATTTGAAATAGATAAGATATGTGTTTTTACCCTTAAAACTATTGTCAAAACATATGGAATATCTATAAAATTACCAATAGTTTCTCAGTTATTAGGGGTAAATGTGTTCGTTTGCAGAATTGAGAATCGCAACAGTTGTCTTCCTTTCCATTTAACCAGATACTTTGAAGTTATCCCATGACCTTGATATTTTACAACTCCCTAAAATTTGATCGCATTTATTCCAGCATATTGAAGAAGCGTATAAAAATCTACCCCAAGTACCCTCAATGATTCATTAACTATCTTTTGGCAAACGTATAGGGTAAACGCTGCAGTGATAAATCTGTATGAGTTTGTATGCAGGGTATCCACTTTTGACATTTTTACGGCGTGAAGAACCATTTTGGGACCTAATGATATAGTCCTTATTGTACCTTGCATCATAGACACAGTTTGGTATATAAATTTTCAGTGCCTTTCAGCAGAGATTTACATAATCTATAGTTGAATACGAGAGAAAAAACACATAACTTGAACCTTAAGAATGGAAGACGGAGGTTGATGGATTGCATAGATTTGAGCACTTGCTTAAAATGAGCTAATACTCTAATATCCAATGCGTTTTCAACA
>JAULCE010382282.1:0-10127 GCA_032359355.1 Macoma nasuta | reverse complement strand
ATTCGCAAACATTTTTTGTGTTCGAATAAGGAGCTAGCATGTGAAGTTAGCTCCCGGTTCCTGGTTCCTTTTTCAAATTCACCGAAAAACACCCAACAACATTGAATAAGGAACCAGGAACCGGCAACCGGGAGCTAACTTCACGAACATTACACTTTTTCACTATCACTTAAAGGCGTTAGTTGCATTTGTCAACATTTTGCTTAAGTGTTTTGAAGTATTAAGGAAAAGCATCGCTCATTATTTTGCAATTGGGTAATTAGCTTGACTCATATTTTTAAACAGAACAGAACAGACCACACTTGTTTTGATCATAACTTGAACATAAACGGTACGTCGTTTTAAAATGATGCTGGGGTACGTTTTGCTGTTATTCATTAACACTGTGGACTGTATTTATCAAGGAGATACTTACATGTTTCATGCTGATCCGACCTTCGATGACATGATGTGCCCTTTAGAAAATGTGAAATTTCAAACTTTGTTAAGAAGCAAAATAAAGTGTGTAATGTTGTGTAACACCGGTCAAGGATGTCATAGCGTCATTTTCTACCATGGCAACAGTACTTGCTATGGACTTAACACTGAGGATCCATTTGTTGAATTTGTTCCGCTGCCAGGAGCGGTATTTTACAAGCCAAAGTCAACAGCTACAACGACCACAACAACCACAACAACCACACCAACAACCACCACAACTGCAGCATCCACCACAACGACTATAGGTAAGTGTTCCTAACTCTGTCGTGCCGTAGTCGCCTTAATGCGCCATGGCAAATAGTGCAGTCCCAGATCAGCCGCCGCATTTTCAAGGCGGCGTCTGATCAGGGACTACACTTGTTTGCAATTTAAATAAATCTTATAAAAAAGATATCAGAAAGTGTAACATTTTTCCTAATGTTTTTATTTTCTTTTCGTAAAGACATTTGATCCGAAACTTGTCGCAGACGACAGTTTTTAATTCGGTGGCTAAAGGGTTAATGAACAAACGTTTATGGAGATGCAAAATGTAAAATGTTAGTGTGAAATGCATCCTGCATCCGAACAAGGACATAGGTTATTTTATACGAGTGTTCATAGAATACTTAAAAGTGCATAACGAGTTGGTTTAAGCTATACCTTAGTTGTAAGATAAATGAAATGAATAGCACTAAATTGTGCATGTAAAATAATGAGATATATAAAGAGGACCATATCTTATTAACAGTTAAGATTTTGCCTTTGTTCGAATTTTAACATGATTTTATTATAAAAAAAATATTGCGCCATTGCAACTTTTCTCAAGCTGATTATGAAACAAATATATTTTCTTCACAAGCCTTCACACTTGCATCTCAGTGGTGAAGCCAAAAAAGTTCAACAACATATCTGGTAAAAGTTTGAATACGAGACACCGGCCTACTTGAAAAGTCCTATTTCCTCGGTTTTAGAATAATGCAGACGATTTTTTCTAAATACCATGTAAGTGCAATTTACAGAATTGGCAGTTACGTGCCATTTGATGATCATCGATGAATTTGCCAAAATGTCGTTTACGGGACTTTAGAAGAAACTCAATGTATTGAGACGTCGTAGTTATCATAGTCCGAGGTATGGGATTGGCACAGCGGTTATCATGGGCTGGAACCATGCAAAAGCAATCCTTGTTCCACTCATCATTTCTTATGCTATTTAATGACGCATTCACAATTTATATATGTAAGTATAACATAAAGAGTTTGCTCGGAGAAAGATAAACACCAGTTATGAATGGCTTTGAAAATATTGTGAAAAAAAGCATTTGCTCATTATGAGCAAATGTGTTCAATTCTCACCATGTTTCCAGTGATCATATGCTTCATAAGATTTCGTATCAGTAGAGTAAAGGTATTACATATTTCAGGTGAACCTAATACATAAACGTTCCATAAAAGGCTATGTAGAAGTGGCTGCAGGCGTATCTGCAAACACCAAAATGTTTAGTTATCTAACCAACACCATTACCAATATAACAATCATTTCAAATGTTTATTTTTCTTTAACATAATTATAATCTGGTAGGCTTAAAAAAATAAGAATTATAATAATTATAATCATGATAATAATAACTTATATAAGTAATAAAATAATAATGGTAATAACAATGATAATGATGATTATCATGATTCGCATAAAATGAAAGGTCAAACAGTGTCCAACATAGGTGCGTTTATTTAAGTATTTCGTACTGACACAGGTAGCATATAAGTCATTAAAGCTTTGTCAAATACACCTTACACGATCCACATCTAAAAGATACCCTTGGAGAAACACTTATTAGAATACATGCCTATTTGTTATAGAGGCAGGCAAAAAAGTACATTACCACAAGGATATGTCAAAGATGGCAAGTGTGCTAAAATAAGCAGTCTACTACTACTAAAATCATACTGACTAACTTGTAGCGCAGCAACATAATAATAAAGATAAACGATAACGCTTAACAATCGGAAGAATGTAATGTACAAGTCGCTAAAGTAGCACTATATTACTTCTACACAGACATTACAATCATACTGGGTCACATGTCGGCGGAAAAAAGGAATACTATTGATACAAATGAAGGAAACGTATTGATAAGAGAATAGGCGACAATCTTTATTTCAATGTATAATGAGCGAATGTTCAAACCGATCACTTATAAATTCTTAAAGCAGGCGACAATTGAGGTATACACAGGAAAATAATTATATATAAGTTCAAGATCATTCATTTTTCAATGTAAGTACAAAAATTCATTGAAATCTAGGGCATCGGTCACTTCACAAATTTATCAAAGAAAAGATAACCCTAAATTTTGAAATCACAATTAACGAGCATGCTTGGGACTTGGTGAAAATGTTCGGGCCCTTGCTTAGCAGCCCAATCTTCCTACGCTAGAGAGACCGGATCATTAATATTATTGATGCAACAAAGTGGCGAATATACCGTTGTTTGATATTTGTTCATACAATGTTTGTGTCTCTTGCTAGCGAAGAAAGATTGGGCTACTGAGCCAATGTCCTAACACGTCTTTTCATCAAGTCCCAAGCATGCTCGTAAATTGAGATTTCAAATTCAGAGCTATCTTGTGTTAGATGAAATTGTAAAGTTACCGATGTCTAGATTTCAATGAAGGTTTTGTACTTGCATAAAAAATAAAAATGATCTTGAACATGCATATAATTATTTGTCTGTATATACCTCGATTGACGCCCGCTGTAAGAAATTATAAGTGATCGGTTAAAATGTCCAAATGTGTTTTTTCAAACAATCATATTTACATGACACTATAAAGCAGAATACGATTAAGGTATGTCTGATGTTCGGCACATCCAATATATAAATCAAAACCATATAGTTTGACTTATTGGATACGTGTCGAAAGTTCAATTGACATATAAGATTCAAACTGTATCAGCAGACAGAGCAGCAAAAGCAAAGACATCGAAAAGGGAGACACTCATTGTACGTGGGTAACGCGCGGTATAATAAATGACAGATGGTTCCACAGACGACGAGTGTGTGTGTGTGGGTGTATGTGTGTGCGAATGTGTGGGTGTATGGGTGGGTGGGTGTGCGTGTTTGCTTTACTACATTTCCTCATTTGTGATTTTACATAACCAGTTATGATAACGACATGTATGCTAAAATCTTTACTATTTATGCGATTGTGTTCGCACAGTTAAGTTTTGCAAGAACTAAATGGGGTTGTTTCCACCGTTACCAATATATTGCCTATACGTAGCACTTCAATTGTAATTTAGCTCATCGGAGACTTGTATCCTTAACCCTTTTACCGCTATAGGCGATTGAAGTCGACATTGGAAAAAAGTGAAGTCCCTGTTCAGACGCCGCCTTATAAGGCGGTGTTTGATCAGGGACGCCACATATCTGCTCGAAAATAAATTCGAATATGTAGGTTTCGTAATAATCAAAGTTTATTTAAGTTTTTCTGTTATTTATTCCTTTAAAATAATTGATCCAAAACTAATTTCAGCCGACGATTTTAAATGTGGCGGCAAAAGGGCTAAACCTCAACTCGATCAATGAGTTGACGGTTAAGGGATTTTCGATATGCTTATGAGCATTAGTATTATATGTTAAATGATTATGATTTTACTTTTGGTAACAATATTGCAACATTTTTTATAAACGAGGGCACAACCTGTTACAATGAAGTTGAAATACGGTTGTTTCCACTGGATGTAAAGAAAATATAAAAACATGGGCATATTTTGCTAGAAATTGGCATATTCATTTAATATACTGTATATGTGCTTGATTGCCTGACAAAGTTTTTGAAATGTATTAGTTGCTCATGGACATGTATTGTCTTTTGCAAAAATGAAATAAAGAACTACTACTTATATCACTCCTGGTTTTCCCAAGTCAGCAGATTCCCCCGTAGGCGCCCATATATTGCACGCGCAAGCGAGAAATGACGTCAAAATTGTTTACCAGTACCGTGTTCAAAGTCAAAGTTTCTTCGGCAAAAAACCCATAATGCACGATGTAGTCATACAACTGTCATTAAATTATTCCTTATGACGCGAGTAACATTTTACATGTGCTTAAGATATTGTTTTAGCAGCTAACTTGTGAAAAAGCGGATAGTGTTCCGGGTTGATTGACCAATCATGTAAGAGGATTTCTTTTCTTTGCAGTATAACAATAGAATACTGTTTTTGACATCACGCTGATTTTCAGATTAATAAAAAATGTCAATGTATGTAACAATACAATTCCGTCTTCACTAGAATCGGAATATGATTGAACAATTTGCCAGGAAGAAGAGTAAATTTCTAAACTAAGTCGCGGAGGATTGTGCATCGGTAAGGAAAGTTGACATTTATTATGGCATTTTGATAGATATTCTAATCCAATAACACACATGTATGCTTTTGACATCCCTTCAGCAGATAACCTGGGAATCGGAGCGTTGCCTATATCGAGAAGATGATCCATTTCCAAAAAAGTATTTGAAATTGTCACGATTCAAATTAAGAAGGACCGTTACAGACCATTGCCCACACCGGCGTATATCGTTCCGTCTAAATTTGCACGATGACGTCTCAATAAAACCAGGTAATAAAGGTAGCTTTCTACGATCTACAGTAATTACTTAAATAGGTAACGGACTGTCATAGCGTCCTAACGACTTGTTATTTATCTCATTGATTTGATATCTGAGAATCTATATCATAATTTAATTCAAACTTCGGTTAATGTCAACTAATAAAAATATTTTCCAAATCTTCCACACGTATCTACACAGCAGAGTTATATGTATTTGGTGCAAAGTTTAGTTTCGAAATCATTAAATCTACTGAACGTAGGTCGACTTTATTGGAATCTCCACAGCAGATCAATATGATAATTTGCTCACATTAAGCATAAGACAAGGTAACACTGTGATTTATATTCTACATCTGTAGGTTGTATTTCAAACAAAAAAACACTACAAAAATGACAACTCTTTAGTATGCTTCCGCGACATTAGTAATAGTTGCATACAGTTTGGATCCGGATCAGACGACGAGTAAACCTGTGTCTGATCTGGATGCCATCTGTTTGACACCAATTCAATCCGTTCATCAAATTTGTAGGAAATCGAACGATGTTTAAAAATGAAGTAGATACTATTTTGAGCATAGACATCTCTCGTAGCAGGCGTAGGGTTAAAATTTAAGTGCAAACAGGAATGCACGTTTGTCTTCACAAGACGCATTTCTCCTGGTATTAAGCATTAACATGTCACTTATTTGATTAAACATAACCCACGTCGAGAAACATATGGTATAAAGAGAACCGATGACAACATTTATCTAGGTGAGGCTTACAGCCATGCTAAAGGCTTTGTGCGGTCATGCCTAACGAATATTTATTGAGTTGGTGTCAGATTTGCAACATAATGATGACATAAATCAAACCTGATACAAGTCATAATGTTCTTTTCTTTCAGATAAGTCACGATGATCTGTTGTAAACATGTTTGAGGATGTCGTTTAATATATCGAGAAAATTGGCGTTGGTAGATATTGTTGTCTACCACAATATTGAGTTGTCCGATGTTTACCAATATCTCTTTGATAAGAAATAAATGATTTCGATATTCATTATAACAGCATGCTGTGTTGTTGGTTATGCGTTGGGGGCGTTTTCGTTAATATCGGTAATAAATTTTTGCACGAGGAAAGATTTGAGTTTTTGAGCAAATATTAAATGTACTTTTCGCTGGAGGAACTATTTACGTGTATACTTTATTGCATTAAAAGTTCTTTTCGCAAGCAAAACTATTCGCGTTTTCGCCAGCAAATGCTACTTTTGATACTTAAAGAAGGACCCTACTCCTGATATGCAATGCAAACGAGGAACAGAGATATAACTTTTCGCGAGCATTTCCCTATGGATAATACAAACGTCATAGACAACACATATTTAGCAACATTGCTTTCGAGTTGCCGCTCTCGCTTAAATATTTTCTTCGGAAATGGAAGAAGGAAGTTTGATTAATGAATATAATACACAGGGGAGTTAATCACAAGCATTCAACAGATTCGATTGTCTGGAAAGATACAATTGAAATAATTGAACTAATTGAAATAAACCAGATTATCTCTGTCTATCGCTTCGTGACAAATTGATGCTGTTTCAGTGTTTTTTGTTAAACCCCGAAGGAATATACATATCATAAGGATGTGCCAACGTCGCATCGGTAATTTGCATACACAAGTCAGCTTCTAAGAGTGACGATGCTCAGGAACCTATATGTCCAACGAAATAAAGGAACAAAGACAGTGTACTCTCAACCTGTATTATACGACTATTTAATATGGAAGGATGTTTACCGCTGAAGACGGGTTTTCCACTTAATGTCAAACAGAAGTGATGCCGAAAGCTTCCATTGGAGCATTATAATAATATTCATAATGCTGTAAGTGGTTACCTGTCTTAATTCGTAAACTTTATTTTACCAATTAATACTGGTTTAACTGCAGTTTGCTTAATTTAATTGCAATTCTACCGAGCATTTCGGAAGCACTTTACACATATATAGGTATTTCGCGTCAGATGGATATTAAAACATTGGGACATTAAGCATTGGCTTGATATTTACCACAATGTTTCCAATCACTCAGTGGGGGTTCAGCACTTAGCTAAATTCAATAATCGGCCATACATAAAACCTGTACTTTAACACTACTATAGGCATCCAGTCTAACGCTGACATAATAACAAGGCACACAGTCTCAATAAATCACACCGATTTAGAATAATGCACACAGTAAAAAGAGTCAGCAATCAGCTACCATGCTATATTTTGGCTATCGGTCTCTGATAACTGGAGGAAACACATGTCCACAAGTCACGCCTATTACTCAACAAGTTCCATACACACCAGAATGCACAATACTCTAAATAGGCCGGCACTTGCAGATACAAAAGTTAAACGTAGCCATGCTAAATAGATGTGACACGGGTTGACAATTGCCGTCAATCCATGTACCAATAAAGACACCTCTAATAAGATAACAGTTTTATTAATTATGTTATTAAATTACTTCGAATTAATAGAAGTAAATGATACATTCTAGCAGCTGGTTATATCAATACAATATGTTTTATAAGACAACGTTAGCTTACTGACAATGATTGGGCCGTTTTAAGAGATAAGATGATATGGTGCTGACATACCTCCGTTTCTGCAAGCATTGGGCTAATTGGACATCCAACAGAGAGTGATATAAAATATAAAATAATAGTTTTGACGAAGTTAAAAGGTTACTTTCCATGACTTGTATATTGGCCTTTACTTATTAATGTTGATGTGTGCAGGCAAAAATACCACATGTTGTAAGTTTCTGTTGTGGAATAAAGTATATATTTACAAATGACAACTATGGAGCTAGAACAGTGTCACATGTGTATAACACGTGCTGAACAAACCATGATGAAATCATTCTGAATGCTTTGCATTCCCCAATCCATAGATAAAGTATAAGTGTTTTCTAGAAGCAATGACATTTATGTTATGACTTTCGCTTAACGGCAAACAAATATAACACAATACGTAAGGATTATAAGGATTATAGTATCAAGACGTATCAATAACTTGCAGACTAATATAACACACTGCGTAAGGATTAAAGTATCAAGACATATCAATGATTGCCGCTTTAGTGTTAATAGATGAAGACAATGAAAGTATGAATATCTGCACAATGTTTACTTAAACAAATGACAAACACTTATGTTTTGGATAGTAGCTTAAAAACCTTTTAAATCAAAATGCAATTTTTATAAAAGCTACACGTTATGTATTTCAATACATGATAAGTGTAACGATGGCTTGAGGTGAGTATTCTTTAGGAAAATTTCATATTCAACATATGTCATCTGCGTTTGACATGAAAGGAAAGTAAGGCATTCCGATACTTTATATATGGAAACTTCATTTACATGTGTCCTACCAATTAATTGGTCTGTTACACGTTTCATCGAACACTGTTTCTTGATTGAATAACTCTCGGACCCACCAGGTTTACTGTTAAACTTGTATTCAAATTACTTCATACCAATCCAGATACGGGGTGTATCATTTTTTTGTCAGTTCGACCTTAAATCATTCAAATCTTAATCCAGTTTCCAGCTGGCATTACTTCATACAATATATAAATCAGTTCGCGATTCCTCAAGGGCTACTTCAATGGCATATTGAATGATATAACTCATAACTGATAACAAAGCACATGACTGCTATAAACTTGAGTTCTATATAGCGTCGGTGTCAGCAATTTTGTGTGTGGTAATAACAAGATAAAGCAAGCCTGATCGAATATAGATGGAAACTTTTGGTTCAACTTCGTCGTGAATATGTATTACACATAGTACGTGTACTATTGTCTCTGAAGACTCTGAAAAACTTTTTAAAAAATATCAAATGACGGCGTATTTGTCATTGACCTTCAGTCAAGGAAACCAATATAAAAGCCGTGTATATAATTAGATATGCATGATTGAAAATGTAATAAAATAAAGTGCTTGCAAAATCACCCCATATATTATTCAAAATTCTATATTTAAGGCTCCTAATAAGCGATCGTAAAAGCATGTGATTCAATTTCTCTACAAATCCCTACGTTTTTACCATTTATCAGCATCGTGTATTAAAAGGCCACAGCGTAGGGTATGATTAAATCATAATACTTTAGGTAATTTCGTTACGTACCTTATCTGAATGCCTGGACCCTCGCCTATCATGCTTAAAGTTTTAAAAGTATATTATTCAATAGTGAATTGCAAAAGGTTGATTAAAGTGTCTAGAACTGTACATTTTCATTTACTTATGACTGTTGTATCTATTATGTTGAAGACGAATGTAATAAATAGATCGCAGAACGGTAAAATAAGAAGTGGGTTATTGAAATAATAATAAGATCGGATGAGCACATCTTTCTAATCCAAGAAAACAATATCAACCTAGGCGTTGGTCGAGAATTACAAAGAGTATGACGATTAAACTTTTCCTCCACAACCAATTTTTAGACATGACCACAAAAATAGAATCTGATGGAAAAATGTAAAAAACAAGTCAAAAGGAACCATATGTTTTAATTTGAATTGAAAACATTGTAGGATCGAATCGAGCAAATGCTGAATTTCCTACAAAGTCGTCTGCTATAGAGGTGCCAACAACGCTACTGTGGTGAAAATGGTTAAAACAATAGTTCGACGGTTTAACGTTATGCTATTATCATAAACGCAGTATTAGATTCATTTGATTATACCAAATAAACAATATATATTGACAACTGAAGAAATAATATTCCGAATCTCAGATCTATTTCACAATATTCATTAATTACGTACTGTAGACGAGCAATAGCGTCTATGGAGTAATTTCAAAGCATATGACACAATTGGTAGCTTCCTAAAACATAACAATTGTATTGTCAAATATGTATTTTAACTTTTATCAAGACACAATCTTTGTTTTTCGGTAAACTCTAGAGCTTCAAGATCACGATAAAAAATAAGATGCTTTAACTGTTTCGGCGCCAGATTTAAATTTGTCGGTTGGGACTATTTTCAAATAAAATATTTTAGCGGAATAAATCACAGAGACG
>JAULCE010382171.1:0-10129 GCA_032359355.1 Macoma nasuta | reverse complement strand
TTGATAGTTTTATTAAACACAAACTGAGATAGCTAAACTGCTTCAAGTAAGTAGATTCGTACATCCATATACGAAGGCTTATACCCGCTTTTATCTTCTTACGATAAGGGTAAAGCTAAGAACCAGAATGTTTACCATACACACCCCCAGTCGCCTCATCCAATCGCAGTCTGCCTCTGCGTTACGAAACTGCTTCATATGCAAAACGGATGAAAACCACGTGACATGAAATGGTCGCATCTTTCGAAAGTGTTTTTAGTCTCGAGAAAAATGTGATTTTCTTGTTAGTTTGACAATAGGGTTTGGTGAAGAAACTGTTGTTGACATACGCGTAAGTAAACCGGAACTCTAACTATACCGCAAACATTATGATCTACTGGAAAGTCAAGTATGAGAAATTCTGATTTTATAAAAAGATAAAATGTGTAAACTCTGGAGGTACTTTTGATCAAGGTCAACAGTGGTGGCACTTTGTCATAATCAACAGTAAATTATCCTTTTTTTATAAAAATAATGTATTCTTATCCGATATCGCCATCGAAAATTAGTGACTGATCTGAGTCTTCAATAATTGTCATTTCCTGCAGTGAACAGTATATGAGCACTGCTGTGAGATTTCTAACTTAAAGATGTTGCAGACAATATAGACCTATGCTAATTGCTATGTAGAAATCCACCCGTCTAACCGTTTCAATAATTGTTTGGTTTGGGTATGGAATTACACTCGTCCAATGTTCTAACCCGCCACTTTTAGATATTGAATTAACCAAGAAATAATTAACCTAGTTCAAGCTTACTTTTGTAATATCCCTCTCTCAAATTTATCCTCATGTCTAAAGTAAAAAAAATCGAAATTGCAATAAAATTCATTGAATCGTAACGGTATATACCTATAACCCGTTTTCTCTCGTGCACAACTCGCACGTGTCACAACAGGTTCAACTTGTTTTATACACAAAATGAGCAATCATAGACGAACAAAAAGACACTCAAATATTGAGAAAATATGGCACGGATGACGACGGCCGAAAGTGCACGTGCTGTGGGGATGCTACAAACATGCACGCCAGTACGACAGGTGCGATTTTACAGACCATGTATAATTTAAATGTTCCAAAACATGTACCTAATTTCTTACTATCGTGATTTACATTAAATTTCAGAAAGAAAAGTTAGTTTTCATGGTTACGTTTAAAACGTCGGGCGTCGCGTTACGTTACATTCGTCCAGCCCTAACCGACGCTAAGATATGATCCGGATATTATTTTTATAACAAATGTATTGCTATAATATCCTTATATATTGATGAATTGATACATTTCGCACGACAGATCCAGTTTGGTACTGGGAATAAGTCGAACTTCATCTAACCCAAACCCTAGGCCTTAGGTGGCGGGTTAGAACATTGGATCAATGTATAATCGCAGGTCATTTCCAAGCAACATTCCGATCAAGGCAAACAGTGAAGACTCAGATCATAAGGATTCTGTAATCAAGCTACCTGGATCACCGTATTTGCATCGAAACCTCACAAAGGATACAGTACCAAAATGTACCTGTAAGCAAATGGCAACTGCAAACACTGTTCTATAATCAAATGTCATTAAAATGCAACACTCCGATCAAGGCAAACAGTGAAGACACAAACCACACGTCTTTGAAAGTCTTGTTTCTTTGGCTTGTTGACATTTTATCAAAATTCATGTTTTGTTCTATTGACGTCATACATCTTGTTTTATCCTTTAAGGAACGACATTGATCTGTGGTAAAAGACCTTTGCATTGATAAGTGAAATGTATTCAGTAGTAGTACGATTTTGGATGCTAAAACAATCGATCATGCCAATCGATTTTTATGTTTTGATATAGCGCACTTCGTACATACTTGTAGAAAAACAACAGCCTTCGGGGGCGGTAGGTCGGGCCTTGGTCCTCGGTCGCAACATCCGGATTTTTCAGGGTTTTTTAAAATAGTAAATATAACCATTGTTCTAAAATGCCATGCAACGTTGTTCACAATGAGACGCCGTGTCACACGACATCTCACTGGGACCCAAACTGTTTGCAAATGTCATCATAGTTTATTCCGTAGCCCGCATAAAGGTGAATATCTGCCAACACCCCCGGATTATTCATGGTCCAGTTATGGTCACTCTGTGTAACAAAGGTGTAAACAATGCAAGGCAACCGAATTCGATACAAATCCGATATTGATGAAGTTGCGAAAACATGTTCGCGCTAAAATAGCGCATTTCATTTATACTCAAGTTTGCTTAACCATCATTTAAGGAGAAAAGACCAACGACGAGTTTGTCCCGACTTTAGGCACCAAAGCCCTTTAATGCCCTGGCAGCAGGTGAGTTTGACTACATTGTGAAAACTGAAACGTTCGCTAATTCCCACGGTGTTTTCAAAACCTTTTCCACATTGCATTTAAATAATCAAGCAAAAAGTAAAACATATTTGTACAAGATATTTAAAAAAAGATGTTAACATGTATGAAACACCGGTGTTATGTAACTCGCGCGAGAGCCGTGATTTGTTATTGCCGTAAACCCCTTTAAACTATCATTTGGAATAAAGGGATATGGAAGGTTTGTCAGACACTTGTTGTCTGTGATATTTTCGTCTTCACTTTTTGTCGTCTGCTCATATCTACATATATATTTGTTTAAGTTTCTTGGGTAGAATAATTACATTTTGAGTGTCAAACAGCTTGGAGCTGGATTAGACGCCGACCTACTCGGCGTCTGATAAAGCTCTAAGCTGTTTGCAAAAGTTACTACAATAAGGTGTTTTTACGCTACAGTCTTCCAAAGGATATTATAGTTTTGACAGGATAGCACAGTCTTGCACGGGCACGGGCAGCGTTATGTGAGGCAATGTCAGCTTGCGAGTCTTCTCACACGCCCCACTCCCATGATTGGTCATGGTCTACACTGTTTGCAATATATACAGGTTGGCTCGTACATTGGAAATCAATTTGACACAAAAAAGGCCGCATTAAATCGAATCATTATTTAATCGTTAAATAAATCTAAACCAAAACAGATTGTTGATATTTGGGGATTTATTATATGAGTTTGAATCACACGAAGTTCGAATATCATTCTATAATTCGAGCTTCGGGTAATTTGAACATATAGGAAATGTCCCACCCACTTTGACATAACGGACAGGCTGTACACATAGGCGTCTGAGCAGCGTTTTTACTCATTGACGAATCCCGATTTCATCCTCTGTCACTAATGTCACAAAATGACTTTGTGAGTTCAGAATTATTTTATGAAAGGTGACCCAAATGCAACATTGACACAATACCAGTTTACATTTATTCAACTTATACACTTTACTATTCATTATAAAGCAATGAAACTAGTTGAATATCCGGTGTTTAGTACAATACTCCCAAAACTAAGCTAAACCCAAAACTCAATCAAACTCAATTTTCCACTAAGGAATATTGAGCAAAGTTGATTTTTGAGTACACTAAAATCGTAAAACGTATTCCCACATATCCCTAAAAGGACTATAATAATTCAATGTCCATACTAGAACCCCTACACTAACTAATGCACTAAGCAATAACACATGTACCTATCCATTTATCTGGCAATACACAAATTAAACATATAGCGACACTAAGTCACAAATAACTTCAGTCATTATCTTGATAACTGCAACTTAGGCAATTCGACTATGGCACCAAGTATTGATGGATAGGCCGTATTTACACACACAGTTTAATAACTGCAACAAGGCGATATTCATAAGGCACTAAGTCTTGATAAATAAGCCGTATTTACACACACAGTTTATTAACTGCCACCAAGGCAATACGTCTAAGGCACCAAGTCTTGATGGATAAGCCATAATTACACACACAGTTTATCAAGTCATCCAGGCATGATAATAAATCCACTTAGCAATTACCAGTTGGTCATTAAGGCAATATAGTCACACAGACAGCTCTTAGAATACCAGTTTGGTCACTAAGGCAATATAACCACACAAATAGTTTGGGACTAGGGTCTCGTATGCGTAGACGTTGACAATCGGGCTTGTTGTTTATACATGGATGCTGATAGCTGTACGCCCTCTCGTAGCGAGGAAAATATAGACTCATGATCGTGAATCAAAATAATAGATGTAACAGCCAAGGCACGGTGTATAATATACCAAGACTTCTGGGGGTGTTTTGAAAATATATATAAAATGTCTATTTCCTTTTGGAAATCGTAGTCTTCAGCATTTAGACAACAATTATCTCGTGAACCTTCTATAACTAAGCCTACTACCTCTCTACTCTCTGATGGCTAAGATAAATCTCTGTCATTTATCATATCTATTGTGGTGACCACCTCTGACATTATATCTTCCTTTACCAATATGTCTGCCACCACGCTGGTTACTATCAAACTGGCTAAAAGTACCAGCTTTTCATCGAGGGACGATCTCTTATTAAATGGGAAGTGGACCTACGGTTATAGCACACACAAATGTTTGTTACGGCCAAGGTACAGTATATAATATACCAAGACTTCTGGGAGTGTTTTAAAAAATATATATAAAATGTCTACTTCCCTTTTATAAACTGAAGTCTTCAGCATTAGCCATGCATGCTTTGTATCTCAACCGCACAAGAGCCTGGCATAGTAAGCTGAACCTACATGATAATAACCCTTATCTAATTTTCCAGTTCAAAAATAATTAAATAAACTCAAATGGAAAAGTTTCAACAAGCCTAATTGCAAAAGCAGAACAAACTTCAAAGCACAAATTCTAAATCTCATTTTCTACTTACATTATTCCAACTAATATAACACCGTCAACACAAACACACCCATATACAATGACTTACTGACGGTCAGTACACAACTTTTAAATTGACCAATGCGTAACTTGTTTATAAGTCTCCCTGAAAACGCTGCTTACGGTAGACTACAGCTGGACCAGTTAATGCAAAATACCTTAGTGACAATGTACAATAAAGATGTATGCAAAGTTTAAAACCTTAATATTCCACTAATTTTAGCAAAATACTGATACAAATGCTCAAATAACTTATGCAAACAAACTCTCTATTGGCCCACTCTCTTAAATGAACTTTTAAACTATAACTCCATTTCCGATTCAAAAACTAATCGTTTTACAAAAGCTAGGCCATTGAAAAAGAGGCCCGGCAAATTGAACAAAATTACTGTCTGACTTTCAACAAACTAACAATTTCTCAGTTGACTCCTGACAATACGCCCCTTCCCCCTACCCCCCCCCCCCCCTTTGACTACAATTGATACACTTTATTTCACTAAAACACTATTAACAACTTGCAATCAAGTTTTTGCATTCCTAAGTGTACTATATATAATATCACAGCTTAATCCACAGCTTATATTTGCTTGCACGACTGTAGTTTCAATTAACACACAATTGACCCTGCCAATACCCTTTGGTCAAATCAAGTTCTGAGAAATACTTGTATCTTGACAACTTTGAGAACATACCGTCTACTTTTGGCATGGTCTCGCTGTCAAATACTGTGACACTATTGAGGGCCCTAAAGTCTATACAAAATCTAATACTCCCATACTTCTGTTTGACCAACATAATCGGCCTAGAAAATGATGTATTTGAAGATTCGATTGTATTAAGGTAAGTCATCTTTTACATTTACTCGCAACTATCTGTTGCATATGAAATGGAATAGGGTAACCTTTCACCCGCACAGGTTCAGTGTTACTCAACTTAATATCATGTTATATGACAGTAGTAGTACCTGGCAAGTCAGTGGGTAGTTCTGAGAATTATTCTAATACTTCATTTACCTTGTCACCTTTTGCGAAGCTCTGACGCTTCGATCTTTTGTTGACATGACGCATCTGTCGCCCTTTTGCTTTTTTCAGATTATCCTGAGCCAATCGACAAATTTCTTGCAATTTTCTTGTAAGTCTAGTACATAGTGACACGTTGTTTTTAAGTCCGTGTCCCCAGACTGTCACTTCTTTTTCATTACCTTTCCTTTCTAGTTAGTTCTTGTCAGATCTACCAATACTACATCATCCCACATGATCCCTACAAAAATTCATCTGAGATTTGACCTCTTCCTCTACTTCTATCACCTCGACTACTTACCCTGTTTAAATCTCTAATGCGTCCTCTGGAACTATTACCTCTGAAGAAGTTGCCTTACCGATTAATCTGCTTATAGCCGTCAACTCCGTACACACAATCATCGTTGCTGTTATATTCAACAGCCTAAGCACCTGCTGCTACCTTCTGATTCGTATGCCTCCTACAATGATACGGTGATTACCTGAACAATATGAAAATCTAAGATAGTTCTCACCTTTTGCCATTTTCTGTTGCTCTGCAGAGTTACCCTAAGATTTCTTGACGCCAAAGGAATCCATTAATACAACACAATGGCTGTCCCATCTCGACTCAGCAAACAGATCACTCTCATGACTATCTACAATTGTCTTCGATTTTAGTAAAAGATAAATCTCTCTTTGGCTAACTGAGAGAAGCTTAAGTCAAACAATTTACTACACCGTCATAGGTAAGATCAACTTTGCCCAAATGAAACCATCGTTCGAGATAACTACGGAATTTAGTTATAAATTGTACAAACGATTCCCTCTCTCTGGTTTGCAGGACCGAAAGCGATTCCTCAAACCTTCCTCTGTAACTCAAATTGTTTCAATAAGGATGCTTTTAATGTGTTATAATCCACTCCACATACAGTACTGTTTAAGCGTAAGTTTACACAAACTGCACTTGCAGATAACTGAGACTAAACTGGCAGTACACTAGGAGTTAACTTGCAGTGCACTGGCAGTTAACTAAGAGTAACATGCCAGTGCAGTGAGTCTAAACTGGCAGTGTACTGAGAGTAAACTGGCAGTACACTGGCAGTTAACTGAGACTAAACTAGATGTGCACTGAGAGTAAACTGGCAGTGCACTGGAAGTTAACAAAGAGTAACATGTCAGTGCGGTGACATTTTTCTTTAGATGCATATTTAGAAAACAAATTTATAAGTATATTTAGAAAAAAATCAGACCAGAATGCACACAATGCAATCAAATCAGGGTTCAAACTGCTGTAACAAATTATTTCTCTATTGAAATAGTTGTATGAGAAGGATAAATAGAATAAATCATTCAAACACTGAATACCAAACAATATTCTAATCAAACAACATAACATTGGTGTATTGCTTGTTTCTTTAAAAGTGTAACGGTTTAAAATTATTTACAACGTACACATGTATGGAATTATCATGACGGCAAGACAGTAGTCTTTATTAGGAAATGTGATTTGTTTTAAATCTATCACAGGGTGTCTCTCCAATTATCTCATTGCAAGTCATAATTAACCCATTACCACTTATAGACGCATTTTGACGCCACTGCAGAAAAAAAAATTGTAACAGTGTGGGAAATGAATTATTTGCTTATAATGAGCAAATGCTCCTTTTTTCAGAATTATTTCAAGATATTAAAAATTGGCATTTTTCTTCCTTAACAAACACATTCTTTCATTAGATGCGTTCCATGTGGATGAGTCTAGAAACAGCAAATGATGTGTATTCACACTTTCCTCCAAAAAAGCGCTTTAAGCGCCACTGTTATTGATGGCTATTGAAAACATTGTTGGAAATGGAGCATTTTCTCGATGCGAACAAATGCTCAATTTCTTAGAATAAATTCAATACAATTCAAAAAGTGAATAGGTTCTCAATTTTCTAATCAGATTCTCTCCTTTATTAGGAATCTAGTAGAATAAGCTTGCGATGGAAACGGTTTATATAAACATTTTTTATTTATTTGTTTACATTCATAAGAAATCATTGTCGACATAACGTGTTGTCTGCTACAATTCTGAAGTAAATTTCTGTCATGTATTTTCATAAATGTCAACAATGCGAGATGCTTAAGCTGTTCATTTGGATCTAAACTGTAATTTGAATGTAAAATTGTCTACAGACTACCATTAGTGTTGCAAGCCACATGAACAAATTTAAGCACAGGGTTATGGAATTAACGACATCACACCGTGGTGTTGAAAAATAATCCCCTGCCATCAGATCCCATTAATCCCCTACCATCGACTTGGAATAAACATTGATATGGTTTCAAGTATCTGGCCTGATTATAGACGATATGATCATCCGTTGCACACTGAAAGTGAAAATATGATATTTGTTTTATACAAAAAATAATAATCCAGATTCAAGATTTTAAGATTTAACGTTTACATATATATTTTTTTTTATAATAAGCTTACCACTATGGTTTCATACTCAAACTTGAGATGATAATACAACTGCTAGTTCATTAAAATTGAAAATACCGTTTCACTAACAGTGTAGACCTTAAACCGTAGATTAGCTCATTTAACCATGTTGCTGATCTGGGTTTATACTGTATGTGATTCATAAATATAATGTCTACATTAATCGGGGACTTCACTGTTTTATAATGTGCAACCCGAACCAAATGTGATTTTTCATATGTGAAATTTATACCGTTATCAGTATTTTTTTACATGGTGTTCAGAGTGAGAGCAAAATAAAACATATTTCAACCCTTTTTCAGCCATCTTTTTAAATTTCCGGTTATAACTGGTCAAAGATCAAATATTTTAACGAAATAACATAAAAGAAATTCTTATTTAACTTTGGCTCTTTGGAATTCCTAATACTAGATATATTTCTTGCAGATCTCCTGAATCAGAAGGCGGCGTCTGATTTGAGACTTCACTTTGTTTTGCAACGTTGTTTTTAGTCGCCTTTGGCGATGAAAGGGTTATCCTTTTATTCAAGATTATTTCATGGTGGATGAGTCTAATAACAGAATGGGGTTAAGAGTTAAATGAGCCAAATAACGTT
This sequence comes from Macoma nasuta, assembly GCA_032359355.1. Lineage (NCBI taxonomy): Eukaryota > Metazoa > Mollusca > Bivalvia > Cardiida > Tellinidae > Macoma > Macoma nasuta. The sequence continues at coordinate 1,237 of JAULCE010382171.1, read as the reverse complement.
GTATAAAGCTTTATCTGTCAATTCAATTCTTGCATTTTCTTGGTTGAACATTCAGTAAGAGACTTTACCTCTGTGCAAAGAAAAATAGTTTCGGAAAAGCTAAAATTTATTTTAATATCGTTTATTATTTCGTTAAAATATATATCACATAACTTAACTTTTATATTTCTGTGTTTAACCATTTTCTTCACACGCTATATTTAGACTTATCCACGAGGAAATAATCCGATGTAAGTTATAGATGTCTAGGCAAAGGGGAAACTAAGTGTAACTCGGCGTCTCGTCAGGTTTCGAACTTTTTGCCGAAATAATGGACATATATATCTCTACGTTAAGTTTGGCAGAAGACAATTTGCACAGCGTTTTCAAACTTAATGAAACGAATATTTTAATTATATATTGATGACAAACGTTGCTAAGACTCTCATTAAATGTCCGGTAAATGTAATATACTAGTGTCGGTCTTAATCTGCCATATGACACGCAACTAACAAAAGACCCAATAACAATGATACAACTCACACGCCGAAATAACTAGGCGTCTGAACGGGACCAAACCTGTCTCACAACTTAGCGCTAGTTTCGCGGCGTCTTTGGTGCATCTGGGGACTTTGACAAACATATAAAATAAGGTAGACGTGAGTTTTCACCTGCCATAATTTGTAAGTGGAAAAACGAATTAATTAGTTCACCCCATGTACCCCTGAGTTTTTACGTAGACTAGTCGACATAATTACTGATTCTCCGAGGAGGTAGCTGCCTTGTGGAACCAAAGCAATAACAACCAAAAACCACAAGACCGCTCCAAAATCTGGTCTGATAGCAGTTGAATTAATATCGTCGGATTTCTTCTAAAACCTCGTATGTACCATTTTTCAAAAATGGTACATACCAGGTTTTAGAAGAACACTGACGATATGTCACTACATGTATACAGCATCAGAGGAGACATACATGTAGTAACTGGATCGATAAACGTGTAGCAAGCTGTTGCTATATGATACTGATATGATCACAGGTGCCTGTCACATTTCATTTTTATTTATTTTTTTATATCTCTTATAATACAGTCTATATTATAAGAGATATGAAAAAAAATGTGACAGGCACCTGTGGATATGATAAGTGTTGCACCTTAACGTGTCCGTCAGGTTAATACCGATGTTTATCGCATGGATGCGGCATTTTCCTTTGTTCTTTCTGACTGTTATACCTAGTAATGCACTGAAATATGAAG
>JAULCE010382170.1:0-17377 GCA_032359355.1 Macoma nasuta | reverse complement strand
TAAGGCGGCGTCAGATATGGGACTGCACTATTTTCAATGGCGCATTTAGGCGACTGCGGCGGTGAAAGAGTTAAAAGCTTTATAGCATTACTTTGAACCAAAGGTCGAAAGCCGTATGAAAAAGGGAAATGGGATCCTAAATATTTTCCCTGGTGAATACATTTTTAAACAAAATTAAATTGCAACATTTTAAGACGCATTATTTGAGAGATCGAGGCGAGTGTTCGCGTTATTTATCGAGTTTTAAGCATTACTGGAATTCCCACAACAGTCTGCACAATATCGAATATTATCACACTATTTTATTTAAAGAAATCCTACTATCATGTTCATTTAATTTATACGTCGTGGGGCTACATGATCATATTATACGAATATCAGACTCTAGTGTGGTTTCAGGATAATATTTAAACCCTTATAAACTCCATGTCCCTCGAAAGTTTCAAAGGTTATCTGCCATAGATGCTTAAAAATGCGTATATATGAGGTAAAAGGTTTAAAGTAAAATACAAATGTGTGATTAATATCAAAACAAATTAATGTAAATAACTAAGTTTGATTGTGTTTGGTAAAGGAAACCAATATTAAAAGGAATATTAAGACAAGTTAATAGTTTCTTGAATTCGTAAGTGAGTTTAATTATGTCGCATTGGTTGTTTGTTTACTTAGAACTTTGAACTTTCTTCATAACAAAGTCTTACATACTAGAACACGCTAATAAAGCAATGTTTTCGCTGCTGAAGAAAGTCAAGTCTCACTCACTTACCTTTGCCATTTAAATATCATAATTTGGGGAATCACATTATAAAAGCCATTTCTATTGCATTGAAGCAAAATATGGGGATTGTTCAACTTTGATTTATTTAAGAAGGTTGATCTAGCATTTCATTAAAATATGTTCACCCGGAAACATCAATTCTATCAATTATGATTTACGCTAGAAAATGTTATAAAGTATATGTGAGACTGCTACATTAAAACAACATCTCATCATTTCCAGGCCAATTAATACAGTGTTTAAGTGTCTAAAAGCAAGTTTCAGTCGCAGTTATTATTTATCGACACATTGTTCACTTCACATTATATAGTTTGTAAACGGTTTTGAACAAGAAATCTTATTTTACCCATTGCTTTAGGGATATGGCAAACCCAACACTCCAATGATAGAAAATGTCATAATTTAGAATATGACACGAACATGTTGAGTTGCTTAACATTTTTCCTCATCAAGCTATTATTTGACTTATCCACAAGGACGCAGTCTGATGAAAAAATGAACATCTAGACAAACGAAAATGTATTTGCATTGTATTGAAATCAGTTTAGGAAATGAAACATTTGCTTGTCACGATCGTTTACTTCATGTTTTACCAATGTTTTAGTAGTCATAAGTTACAGAGGCGCTAAAGAGCCCTTCTGTGGATGAAATGGTTGAATACTGTCAAAAGTCAGAAACACCATTCACCGTCTCCTAGATCAAATTAACTTTTGTCAAATGATCTGGACCAGACACCATGTAATTTGTAGCCCGACATAGGTTTAATTCTTTTCATATTCAATACAGTTTGTACGAACCATAGTTATAAGATTGAACATATACTAACCGAATAAGAAAATAATATCATCTTTTACCAGATTAGATATTGTTGAAAAATGTTAAGTCACTGATCAGATTCCACCTTATAAATCAGCGTCTGATTTTGGTACATCACTCAAATATAACTAACCCTGTGTGCGATATGTGCGCGAAAAGTGTTTTTATATGCGTGTGTGTTCAAATACACAGTTTACGTTGCACCAACATGTTAAACAAGAACATGTTTATAAATATTTACCTTTAAACTATATATATGTTCTTTGTAACAAGTTGTTTAAAGCAAGTTAATCAACTTCTAATGGCTAAAAGCAGATTATGTTTCGCTGGAAATTAAGAACATAAATTAATTGCTTAAGGCGATATCAAATTCTTTATGCAGCAAATATTATCTAAGCGTTTATAAATACTGCACATAAAATTGATAAATTGTCAATCCTCGCACCAAAAAACACACTTATAAACGACATGGCCCTACCATTACATAATAAGAACATGGGGAATGCTATTTTAGAAGACAAAATCGCGACTCGGCGTCTCATTCGCTTCTAAGCTGTTTGCATACGATACTATGGTTCTGGATAAGCAGTGAAGGGTTAAGAGCAGTTGTGGCATCATTAACCTTTAACTTTCTGCACACACTTCTTGTAGTTACTAAACACTGCTCTATTTCATGTAAAACGACACAAATATTACAGTTTTACATTTTAACTCCAGTAGTAATCTAATAAAATGTGTTTCATTAGATCCTGTTTATAAACAGTTTGCCGTTTCTGGGAATTCTTTGGCAAAGATTTTTTTCACTACAGGCGAATCACATTGTCGTCGGAAAACACCATCGCGCGAACTCGTTGTGCGACTTGCTGTTTATCAAATAAAAAGAGATTATTCTTCAGATCCGGGATAAGAAGCACAATAACACTGGTAAGAAACATCCTGCTACAGTCAGATAAATGTTATTCTTCACCGTTAAGCGCTAACGAACACAAAATAAATATCTCTATTAAAAGATATGTTCAGCTAACTTAATGCTAATGATATGCAAATAATATGGACAACACAAATTTCTGACATTGTTGTGCTCAACTATTCGAAGATTATAGATTGGTTTTACAGTCATCCTTACGACGGTGTCGGCGTCGCCATTGCCAGCCTGGTAAAAGTGTTGCATGCAATGGCTTGAGTTCGGTGTCATATCAGACCCAGAATATCGTACGAGCTGTTTCTTAGAGAAGAATTCAACTAAATTGCAGCTAATTCTAAAACTCACACACATTCGTGGATCGCATCGCAAGACAGTTTTAGGGTTCTCGGCTCGATTTTGCGCCTCATTTAAATTCAAACTGGTTCGCATAGAAATGATTATTTGTCAGTAGGCATCACACTTTTAGTCACCATTGAAACTCATCTTACTCATGAAATGCATTGCACGTAATATTGAATATTGGCAATTATATGGGTTATTTTTCAATTTGCATTACCGAGAGTTTCAAACAGTATGGAGCCGGACCAGATGCAAAGTCACTTGGCAATACTAGGGGACTTTTTCAGTTTGCATAACCGAGGGTATAAAACAGTATGGAACAAATCAGATGAGTACATCGGTGTCTGATCTGGCTACAGACTGTTTATACACGTTAACAGTGTTCAGTAACTCTCGGGTTCGAAAGTAGATAATAACGTTTCTGCCACTGTGGGTTAATGTATCTAAGAAACAGGAATGGTTTTCACAGTATCTACGCATCCCACAACATTCACACCGTTCTTTTAATCATAAAATGGACTTCATTTACATAATTGAATAAAGCTTTTTGTTAACAAAGAGTAAGGAATGGTCACGGATGTTTAGATTTCTAGGCAAGAATATTAGTGTTGGCATTTAATCATATCACTAACCTTTTCCTCAAAATATTGTTTTTAAATTAATCCGCAGTTGACTGATTTGATGGAGCGAATGACCATCTCGACAAAAGGAGATGGGAGTTTTGAATTGTGTTAACAACGTTGTAGGAAATGGAGAATTTGTTTGCTACGAGAAATTGTTCCATTATAGTCGACTACAATCGACCGGCACTAAAAGCGCTTCTATGGATAAGAGTGTTAAAGAATTTAAGCATGACAGTTTGTTGATAGCATTAATAAATGTAACGACATTACATAATAAAATTCAAGAATAAGTGAAATAAGATGCGCCTGGCCGTTCCCTCTTCACCAGCGATATCTTATAATGGACATATATGACGCATGTTTTGACAGTTATAACACACGTAACATCAACAGACTCATTACTTGATCGGGCTTATATTGCGTATCGAGGGGTGGTGCATGATTATGCTAAGTGCCTCCTGATTTAGAAGGCACTTAGCATAATTTTGCGCTGACCCCTCGGTATGCTGTATCTGTAACAAGTGCAAGCAGTTGAAGCAAATTTAGCCTTAAACCGTAATTTCGTCGCTTAAAAACATTGAAAGAAACGTGTTACTTTACCACTTCAACGCTGACGTTACACATACGAAAGGCAAATAATATGGAATAATTACAATTTCATAGTCATATATTACAGATTTGTATCACTATGGGTGTCAAACATTTGGGCTCCGGATCGGAAGTCGATATACTAAATTGGCTTATTAAATGTCGTTTGAAATGACCCACATACTGTTTAGACTTTTATCTCAGTTTACTAAAATTATACTTAAGACTTCAGTCCAGTAGATCTGGATATTTTATTAAAATATAGCTGCAAGTCGACAAACAATGCACTAATGTCTGCTCTACTCAAGGAAACAGTGCAGATCATGGACAAATTGTATTTGCTATTTTATCAGTTTAAGGTGTCTGAGTCATTTGTTAACAAAATACTGTGTTTCCTTTGGAAAATGTAGTTTGACATTAACCCTTTCATTGTCATAGTCGCCTTAATGCGTAGTTGAAATAAGTACTGTCCCAGATCAGTATAGATCCCTTATTTGGGACTTCACTTTTTTGCCAACAAATTTTATTCCCGTAAAAACACTTTCGAAATGGATACAATTAATTAAACTGTAACTGTCATTTGTGTCGTTAAAGTATTTGATCTGGAACGTGTTCAATCGACAATTCTAAATTTGGCGCCGAAAGGGTTAATTAATTTATTATTAACCCTTATTATGCCGATCGACGATAACGTCAACCAGCTTGGGACTGGTTAGACGCCGAATAACTCTGCGACTGAACCAGATCCACGATATTTGACACTCGGAAAACAGTTTCATTGAATTTCAATATAATGGAACAAGGTTAAAAATTCAAGACAAGTATAATAAATCGGGCAATTTGTTTTGGCGGCAGGATACGGCTTGATTAAGATAGCATTATCAGTGTATAGTTATAAAATATCGTATGTAACAGGTCATTATGTAGAAGATAATAATGCATATCCTTATACTTCTTTTATACTTATGACATGAATATGCTAGGGTCAATTTGTTCTTCTTTACCCTCCTAATTAATCAGAGTTTGGAACTTTCAGTGGTACAAAAGCTATCATTAACCATCTAGTTAGACACTATTCACTGTCAACCTAAACAAATAATGAGGAGCCTGATCAAACGCCGAGAATGTAATTCGGCGTCTGATCCGGCTCCAAACTGTTTGACACTAATAGCAATAAAATATTTAAAAATGGACTGAACATTGTCATATTTTCATATTATATGCATTTCGATTGCGTTATGTAAGCGTTGAAACTATACAAATTACCTGTCTGCCGCTGAAATAACATTATGACGAGCTGTTTCGCGCCTTTGACTGAGAACATTTCTTAAATCTTGGAAGAGGATGCAGTTGCAAATATAATGGACTTCGTCTCCAATTTCAATTTGGTTGCAAAGTAAATATTGTCTCATTGAATGGTCTACCATTCCATCTTTCAGTTTATGTTTGCACAGTGATCGACACGCTATTCTTTATCGGGTCAACACTAATGAAGCACAAACGAAATGCAAACACGAAAACTGAAAAATAGGACAATGTTCTGGTCATTTTTTATTATTTTTCTACTATATGTGTTGAACAGTATGGAGCCAGATCAGACGACTTTAAACTATGTGTGAACGGTAGATAGTTATGTGTCTAGTGCATTAGATGGTAAAGGCCAGCGATTCTCACACTGATGTAGGTGGTTTCTGGTTCTGAATGCTGTAAAACACATTAAAATGAAGTATTTGGAATTACTTTAAAATACTGGTTCAATAATCGATACATCGTTATTTGAGTCATTATGTGGTTATCTAAAGAAGTGAGAATACAATCTTAAAGGGTACGAATGCGATATAAAGGAATTAGACAGTCTGTACGTTCCTGGAATTTATCAATATTGCCTACATATCTACCTTTATGCACAGTTGTTACCAAATGGCGACAATTCACTACTTCCCACAGGCGGTGTTTTGCATGTTATATGGTATTTATTGTTATACAGAGTCATAATATGAAGATCAAGAACCAGCTGCATCTTATATTTATTGCCTGCTATTACGAATTTTAACTTCCGCTATTAGTATATGCTTAGCAGTTACACAGTTTCAATAAGTTCAGTAACCACCCGATTGGGCAGTGCTAGTTGTTGGTGCATTTCAAAAACACGTATTGCCCCTTTGGGTAAAAACTTATGCTATTTGTTAATTTGAAGGAATACGATTGCCTGTATTTTTAACTGGAATGTATTAATAATGTCTACTTGTATGCCCAGTTGTTACCAAATGGAGAAAATTCAGTATTTCCCATAGATGGTATATATTTGTACGCAGACAGTCATTGCATGTACTGTATGACCCAGCTGCACCTTTAATATATTTCCTTTCAGCACAAATTTTACTTTCCACCATTAGTGTATGCTCACCACTTACAAACTTACCAATCCAGAGTTACACTGAAACACTTGTGTGCCATTTGAGGAAAAGCTTTACCTATGAATCAATAGGCTACATGTATTTGTAAATTTGTCCGACTGCAAAATGTCAGTTTTGAATCATTTTAAAAACATTGTAGGAAATAGAGCATTAGCTCGTGACGAGCATTTCCCCCAACGTTATAAATCACCGTCTGCCATAGATACATTCATGGGCGTATTTATGTATAAAATGGTTAACGTTTTCTCCACAGAGCGCCTTTTAACAGCTCCCTGACTTTTGGGTGTTTGATACATTGTGGGAAATTGAGCACCTTCGTTAGGTGTTTTTCTTCTCGAAAATCCTTAGAAATAGTTTGCTGAGGTAAAAAGTAAACGTGTTTCTGAAAACACTGGCTTTGTACTGCATTCAGAATTTACATTATTTAGTACCTTATAGATGTTTGTTAACCTTTTTTGAATTTCCTTCGCATTGTCCCTTTCCTCTTCAAAAGCGCGTTTTAGCGCAGCGGTAACTGATTACGTATTAAAACTTTGTAGGTAGTGTAGCATTTGCTCGTAACAAATAAATGCTCCCTTTCATTCAATGTTTCGACATAATTCGAAAGTTTATATTTTCATATTTATAATAATGAGTAGAAAAGTCAACACTTGCTTGACAAAGAAAGGCTTTAACATGAAACCTGATTTACGAAAGACAAAACCATAGTGCCAGATTTAACAGGTTCAATATTTTGCTCGACCAGGGCTGAAATTCTCCACCCGATTGCTCAGTAGTAGAACATTGGAACGGGAGGTCGTGGCCTAGATCCGCAGCCGCGGATTACCAAAAGTAGTAAGTAGGACACTTGTCTTCGCTCGGCATTAAAAATGGTAAATGCTACGACTGCTACAGTAAGGTGTGACATGAATCTACGGCGTGGTATTTACACTTATCACTCAGCTCGCGACTAAAGTAACTTTGCGTCTGATCCGGATCAACGCTATTTGATACTCAGGCGAAAGTTTTATCACAATTTGAATTTAGTTAAGAGATCAAGCAAAAGATACTTCAACGGCCTTTTGTTTTGGGGGTAGGAATTACGGGCAAACGTATGCTAGCACTTAATCTGTCTTATATAGATACCGTCTCTGAATAACTGACAAACTGTTTGGGGACGTAAAATCCAAATCACTTACCCACTCAGATATTCACTGGAATTCACCCATATTCGCATATTTAATACACACAACGGGTGAAGCTTTGAGTCATTCTTGGGACTATAGTTAAGCTGCATTTTATGTAAAAATAAATATTCAGTAGAACCATCATTCGAGCATGCGGATAAAAAATAAAGTTGAGTTCTAAAATAAGTTACCTGTCTCATACCGAGTTGTATTTGAGAAGGGTGAAGTGCTAGACTTTGATCATTTTGGCATTTTGATCTGATTCTTCATGAAATTAATGCATTCAATTTGCAGGATAGTGTCTTATTAATAATCCGATACAAATAATTGCCATTTCCCGTAGAGATTTACCAAGACATTCATTACAGACTTATATTAAACATGACAATTAAAGAACTAGTACTCGCTTGTACAGAAATGTATGTTACGAAATACATATCCTGTCATGGAATACTTAGATGAAAAGATATGAATCTTTAGCTCGATTACTCCCAAAAATACTTTATTTATGGATGGCTATATCAGTCGCCCTTCAATAGCTCTAAATTGATTTTGACCCATTTATTTCCATTTTGGGACGTAACACATGTTGGCCAAAGCTGTGCATGTAATGCCTTTTCTAAGAAGCCATGTATACTAATACCTTGAAACTTAGATCATCGCATGACATTACAAGACTTCAGATTACAGTTTGACTGAATAATTCCCTTTTTTGACTGCTTTACTTGGTTTAAGATTTACTATGTGCTATTCATGCTATATCTCGTAACCACTGCAAACAAAATATTTAAATCGCCAAATAGTCGAGCTTGATGTCTGACGGACAGCTCTCGTGTTTTGATAACAGCAACAGTCAATGATTCAATGAAACATTAACATCTTGTTATAGATATTCTGCTCCAAATAAGAATTAAACATCCGATTCCTCTCTTAATTGTATGGCCACTTGACTATTGATTGTTGGAAAAAGTGATTTGATTGCATTCAAAATGCTAGTGATGCGGCATTTAGGGCTTGTTTGAGACACTGAAAATGTGGTGTTTAAAACGGGATTCATTTGAATGCATGTATCATAATGAGTTTTATTATTTATGGTGTTTTTTTGTATTTTACTAATGAAACGTTTTGCTGACAATTTAATTTTGTCAGACATACTTTTTTGTACTTGGATGAAAATTGAAAACTACAGTTGTATTTAAAATGTATACATGGCATTATATATCTATGGCACGTTCAGAGAAGAAAGGTATAACGTTTCGCACTTGTCGGTCGGTAGGTTGGCGGTATGTCGGTCGGTAGGTAGACTGAATTTATTTCTGACCAATAACTAAAATGCTAGTTTCCCTATATACCTCAATCCAGATATAGAACAGGCATTGTCTTACAAATTTATCAAGGTGTATAATTAAAAAATAAATCATCTAATAAACGTTGTTGACATAAAAAACAGCTTTTTCACTTTTTACTTTTTAATGATCATTCAGTTCCACCTTTATCACTAGCAGGCTATACATATGAGGCATATTTTGTTTGAACATCGCTTACTTTTGCTGTTGTAATGATGCAAATTAATATATGAGCGCGGTTGTGCGATTTCCAACCATATGGACTTTCGAACAGTGTAGATAAAAATCAGATGCCACGTCAGAGGCGTGCCATTTGATCTTGGTCTATACTTTTTGAAACTGACAAAAGTTATAAAGGTTTTCTTCTCTACCGTTCTGACTTGATTTTTGAATAGATAGATGCACTATTTCTAACATGAAAACTGTTATAGATATACACTATTTGAACTGTCTTAAGGTCGGAAATCACACAGCAGTGCTCATATACAATGAACATTTTATTGGCATTAAATGAACAGATACACTACTAGCCACTAACTAATGATATGAATATTGAATATATGCATATTATAATTTATAATTATCAGAGGAACGTAACATTATCTTTAACTGTTTTTGATTTGTTTACCTGAACATAAATGGACACATATTTTAGATACTGATCCGCTACAAATTTGCAATGGATACGATCCGAAGGGTTTAACTGGTTTTGCAGAGGTAGACATATGTTGTTTATTTCTAGTATTTCTAAATAACCTAGACTATTTATCACTATTATTTCTGAATAACCTAGACGTTTTATCGATAAATAGTATATGTTTTTTTACGGGGTCCGTTTCGTGGTATTACACATAGGAATCTAAATTTATAATTTTGCGGTCATCTGACCCAGGCTTAAGTGCGTGTGAACGCAAACATTTTAGATAGTCTTTATGTGCTAACGCGTGTAGCAATGTGTTTCATTACAAACGGTTTCGGGCGATCTTAGCAGACTTTTGGGATTCGTGTTATAATTACAGTGTCTTTGAACTGGGGTTTATTAGTCCCAAAAGTAATAGGACACATGCATTGATCGATGGGATGTTTATCTAACAAGTAAACAGGTATAGTTCTTAGATTAGAAACACACAACGAAATAGCTATTATTTGTGACATTCCTGTTACGAATATCTCGCTGAAGGCTATATCAGCTGCAAGGATCATGCATTTAACTAAAACCTGATTAAAGTTGTTCGTGCAAGCCCTTTTCTACGAAACTATATGTGTTATTGCCTCGAAACTTTACACATTTATCTGAGGGCACCAGATGACCATGCAGGTAAAGTACCATAGCTCAAGATTCGATTTTTGCTGAATTATTCCCGGTTTTGGACTTATAATATTTGTTTAACAGTTTGAGTGTAAGGCCTTTTGACATTTCATATTCTTGTTTGAGTACACCAGAGGACCTTCCAGGGCAAATCTCCTAACTCTATTTTGGATTTTGGCTGAAATGTTTCCCTTTTTGGTCTTAAAAAATCTGGTTAAAATTGCTCGTGCAATGTTTTTACCAGAAACTATGTCTGTATTGAATTAAAGCTGTACACATGTATCCAATATCATAACATTACATTCCGTAACACGGGCCATAACTCTAGATTGGATTTTGGCTGAATTCCCTGAATTAGAAATATTGTTAAAGTTTTACATGCAATGCCTTGTCTCAGAAACCATAACAGAACCTTGCTACTTGTATCCAAATCATCACATGACTTTGAAGGACAAATTATATAACTCTAGATTGGGTTTTGATTTAATGATCTCCTTTTTGGACTTAGACAATTTGGTTAAAGTTTGCGTTCATGCTTTTTCTCATAAACCATCCAAGCTTTTGCACTGGAACTTCAAACACTCGTCAAATATCATCACATGACATTTCAGGACAAGTTCTATAACTCTTATTCCTTTTTTAACTTAAACAAATGTGTTTAATAAAGTATGCAATGCGCTTTTAAGATTGTATCTCACATACCACTTCATACATGCATGTCAAATTATCAAATGTTCAACATTGCTGTCTTACGGTCAACTTATGCACTTATGAAAGTAATCATTGATTTAATACTTAGAAACTCAAATATTGCGTGTATTCGTCTTGCCACATGATACCATGCCTCTTCCCTACAGTTGTGTCGCCTTGTGTATTGTTTAATGCTGAGCTTTCTCTTGATTATATCTGTAAAGATCTCCCATGACAGCAATAACTGTATAAATTACAATTCCAAATTGTCGACTGTGCATAACATACTGGCTAAATGAAAGCCTCATAACTCAGCAAGATATCTATGACGATATATAAGCATTACTATGTAAGAACTGCAGTTGTATATTGACAGGTCAGGGAATAACTGGAAGGCTAGAAGTTCAACTCATTATGGACAGGTAGAGTTGCACCTGACATTCCATTCACCCTTTCGGTTCTTAATTTAAAAATGTCGGTTGCAACTGGTTTTCTGATAAGACGCCGTCTCTGAGGTCTAAGATGCGGTTTCTGATCTGGGACTGAGTGCAATGGTTATTTGGCTATGCCGATGAAAGGGTTTAAGCTACTTTACTTTGCCAGTCATTTATTATGTAAAGGCACTTACGTTGTTTGTGTGTGTGTTTGTGGGGGGGGGGGGGGGTGGGGGTTGACAACCAAAAACTCCTAATGAATTTGAACTTAGTTATATCATAATGTGTGAACGATTTCGATATTCTGTACATAGCGTCACCTAATAGCGTCATATTGTTACTAATTACAGTAAAATATCGTTACCTCAAACTCGATAAGCTCAAACTTCCGCTGAACTCGATCTGAAGCAAAAGTCCCCAAGAGACAAAACTGAGTTCCAAATAGTAGGCAGTGTGTCATCAGATCAGAAGCCTAGTTACTCGGCGTCTGATCTGAAAACATATTACATGCTATTTTGACTAAGGTGCTTTATTAAATACCTGCGATAAGTTTTTCATTACTTTATCAACAAAACATAGAGGATATTAAATGAGTGTGTGTTTAGTTTTGAATTTATTGAACGATTTGGAAAAAAATATAGTTTTATCCAAGGAGTTCAATAAATTAAATACTAAACACACACGAATTTGATATCCTTTTATCACATAAACCAGATTAAATTGAACTGGTAAACCTTCCTACTTATTTATATGACAGAAAGTAGAAATAAAACATCAATGTAAGAGGGGGAAACATAAAAAACTTTGACCCCACCTCCCCGCCCCAAAAAAGAAATCCAAAATAGTAATAATATTTTTTTTTCATATTTGAACCCAAAACCCAAAATGACAAAAACAAAAAAAATATAAAAATAAACCAAAAAAAATTAATATGCTTAATATATGCACTCCCAGACAGTTCCATATGATTTATATTGCACTGTGATATTTGCACGGTTATGTGTCTTATTTTAGAAACAAAGGTTGTCCTTGTTCAAATTTCAGAATCTAATATGCTCATAGTTTAAGTCGGTAACACTTACATTAGCCCCACAACACAGAACAACATCCTTGATACTAATATATTTATCGCATATCAGATACCTTTGGTTTAAACACTAGTTCCTATGCTTATATTCTTCATTATCTCTTAACCCCTTCACTGCTTACCCTGAACCATAGTGGCATATGCAAACACCTTAGATCCGAACGAGACGCAATGTCTCGTCCAGATCCAGGCTAATTGACACTCGGCCAATAGTTTTGCCAAAAGTTAAGTTAATCTGTGAGGTTTGAAAAAGATAAAGCAGATAGAATACGGCGTATGCGCATAATTGTTTCCAGTAGTGAATGTGTTAATATGCCATACATCTCACAGGATGTACTTTATTTGCAATTAATTAAATCTCTTTCACATCTGAATTATTCATAGTTTAAATGCATTTACCACGTTGTAATTAATCTAGATAATTGTTGTATCAATTAGAGACTGTGTATGCTTAGAGTAAAAGATAAAATAAGATCTACTATCTCGTTTTATAAAAGATATCATTGACAAGTAACTTCGAAACATTTAGTGCCGAAAGTTAACAGTTATATCATAAATAGACACTTCATACTATTCATAAATTGGCGTCCGCGTGTCCGCGTTGGCGTTTGTGTAGCCAACTTGGTCAAACCTTTGCATGCAAGGCCTTTTTTCAGACGCTGTGTTAGCTGTTGCTTTGAAACTTCAAACACATGTTTAGACTTATTAGGTGACTTTGTATGTCAAGTTCCATAACTCTGAAATTAGTTTTGACTGAATTGTGTCCCTTTTGTAGTTAGAATGTTGGTCAAACCTGCGTGCAAGGCCGTTTCTCAGACACTATGTATGTTGTTACTTTGACACTTTACACACTTACTCAGGGCTATAGCCCTGAACGGGGGGCTACATTGTACTCCAACAACTCTTGTTCCATGTTATTTGCATTTCGTTTGTGTTTCATTAGCAATGAAACGGAAAGGAAATAGCGTTTCTACGACTATACACACAAACAGTGTACGCACTGATTTATTGTGATTGTTTCCCTACTAACACTTTAGTCATATATCACTGATAACCTTCGCAAACAATTAAGAGCTAGATCAACCGCCGAATTACCCGACCTCTGACCCGGTTGAACATTTTCCTCCACAAGCTATATTAAGACTTATCCACACGGAAAGCTTTTCATAAAACATATGAATTTTAAGGCAAAAATAATCATTTAAAGCTCTCTTTTTTGAAAACTATGGATAACTTTTACAGTCGCCCTTGCGTCGGCATCGGCGTTGTTAAATTGGTTAAATCTGTACACATAAACCATATATGATATGACATTGAAACTTCACATACTAATCCGACGTCGTAACATGACCTTACAGAAAAGTCCAATAGCTCTAGATCGGACGTTTGCCAATTGTGTTTCCTTGTTTGCAATCTTGTTTAAGTTTGGTGTGCAAGACATTTTCTCAGAAACCATTGTGATATTGTGATAAAACTTTAAACATCAATCGGAGGTTGTCAAATAACCTTGCAGGACAAATCCTGTAAATCTAGACTGGAGTTTGGATAATTGCACTTTTGGGAATCAGAAATTCTGGTTTACTTTTGTGTGCTAGGCATTTCCTGACAAGTAGAAGGTCTTGCAGGACACACAACATGCAAAACAAACACTCACCCGAACAACACAGACGCTAACACATTCACATACGCGCGCACACACACACCCACACACATACACGCGAGCCCAAACATAAGCTACATAAAGAAGACACACATTGACAAAAACAGACATAAATCTAGGGTCAAGATAGGAGTACCGCCTTGGAACAGTCAGTGGCAAACACGCCACTGGAGGTTCAAACCGGGAATTTGATGATCACATTTCTTTTTTAGTTCTGAAACAAATCAAACTGGCTGTACACGATGACAACTGAAAACATAGAGAGATGTGGAATGGAATCTATTTGGAAGAAGCTGTTCTGCTCCGAATCTCTGCCGACTCGGTTGCGTTTAACTCGTTTGGTGCAAAATTTCAAACTATCGTCTGTGGCAAGTTTCAGATTCAATATTTTTACGAAAAGAAAAATAAATAATATAGGAATAAATTTACACTTTCCGATATCTCTATTATTATAAGACTTATTTATAGGGCAAATAGTAAAGTCCTTGACCAGAAGCCGCCTGAGAAAGGCGGCGTCTGATCTGAGATTGCACTTTTTTCAATGGCGCATTTAGGCGACTACGGTACCGAATGAGTTAAACGTGGCTAACTAACCGGTTCAAAACTCTGCTTGATAAAATTAGCGATGTGGTTTGAAAACAGAATCAAACCGTTTTAAAACTTTAAAATCGGTACGTGCCTGATGAAATCGATTCGTAAAACGATAATGCCGTTTCGATTCGATATCGATTTAAGTCCAAATCAGTTCCGTTTCCTATAACAATTTAGATAGTTTCCACAATGTTTGTCGATGTTTTGTTATGGTGATGTTCACGCGCTCTTGACTGAAGCATTTTACTCATGTCGTACTGTGTAGATGTCATAATTCACAGAAGTAAGAGTTCTTAGAAGCGCTGTTCTTTTCCGTTGACGCACAAACAAAGCGCAAATAAAATGGAAGATCATAATAACTTAATTTTAACTTTTAAGTTTAATTATAACTTTAACTGTGGGTGTCAAACAGTTGGGAGCCGGAGCAGACGAGAATAAGTTTGGCGTTTGATCTGGCTCCAAACTGTTTTACAGGTTGACAATAATACAGTATTGCACGTTGAGTAGTAAAACACAGTTTGTCCCACTTTAAATATACGATGACTTGTTTAAAGAAACTCGTGCGATCATCAGGTTTGATATTGTTTGACTCAGTTTTTATGATTTTAATGTGATGAAACTAATCTTTAATCATTCAAAGTACGCCTCGTTTATCAGCAAATTTGCAAGACGGAGAGATAATAAACAAGATCAATGACTGTCACTTGGGGATAGTTGTCTTGTCAAATATTTAGTGCATACCCAGCACTGAGATAAACCACTTCAGATAGTATTGCTGAAATAAAGAGCGTCAGGGTAAATTTTCAAATGCACCTCTGTAGCATAAGTCTTTAAAAAAATCATTATTGGAAATGGAACATCTTCCCGTAACGAACGAAAGCTCCATATTCTATTCTGTTTTCAAAACCAAAATCACCAAGAGTTTCTGTGAGATAAAAGGGTAATAAGTAGGAGTTATATCTTGATATATGCTGATTATCATTCTGTTGTAACACGTCTCGAAAGATAGTTCTTGGAGAAATGATAACATGAAAATTGTGGTGGATAATTTGATCCAATGTCGTAAATGTTTGCTTATTCCTGGGATTTTCTGTACGCTCTATTTCAGTACGAGATAGAATAGACAATGGCTTAATGTTGTATTGCAAAATACATTGACAAAGAACTTCAGCAAATACTTCATAAACATCTTCCTTCAACGTTGAGTGTAATGATTTAATGAGCTACAGGAACTTGTTGAAAAGACCACATCCGTTCGTTAGATAGCTCACTTAAAACTCTATCGTTAGCCATTTCAGGACAGGAAACCGATTAGGTCGTCATTTGCAAACAGTGAAGACCCAGATCAAATGTCTATATAAGGAATCCTCAGATCAAGATATGCAGTGTTTGTCACATCTTCGCGCGTTGTGTCGGATATCTATCTTAAGTACATAAACAAACTGACACATAACAATTGTACAGCGGAACGTATTTCTAATACCACTGTTCGCCATGCGAAGACATATAATTGTTATTATTTTTACAATAATGTTGATATGCAATGCCATCGAAATCTTGAAATTAACGCGTTTCAATCTCAGAGCTTACAATGTAGTTGAACGCACAGACATTCGGGGACAGGTTACGTCCCTTTCAAAGTCCATTTCGATTATCTCCCTTTTAATTGAAAATAGGAGTATTAAACCCTCTCCAGTTTGAAAGTAAATGTGGCCGAGTCGAATTATTACCATTCTATAAAATGTCGACCCCCATTCCATTAATAACATGCATACGAACACATCTAGTCGCCGTTTAAGAAATGACTTTCCTCTCACGGAGCTATAAATACTGAAAGATAACAACGTAGGCCATACAAAAATCGGTACCTGCCATGTTGTGGCAATAATTTCTTATCGAATCCGCAGATGTCACAACAAAAGCTGTTACACGTTCATGCAAAAATCCCTATAGTTTCAAATCAGCACCATGGCATAATCACTTATCGCTGCACATTCGCACAATTATTTCAGATGTCGCCGTGTTTCAAATCAAAATCAAAATGTCTGTGGTTAAACGCCTATCTAAAGACATACACATCTGAGTAGACCAAAACAATGCGCGATGTCTTCTATGTGGCGGTTGTTTAGGTCTAGGCGTTTTGCCACTGTCCAGACTCAACAGTGGCCTATCCTTTACAGACAGAGTAGATCAAGATTAAATCCCAGATACATGTATAAACGGTTTTTGTCTAAATGCTATTTTAGACCAATCCAAAGAAAGAATATAAAACATATTGACAAAATAATGCAAGTTTTAAATTGTACTGATAACATAGTATGATATGGAACATTTGATCGTAATGAGCACATACTCCATTTCAAACACTGTGTTTATTAGCTATCAGTTCGAGGGCGCTAAAATGGAGGAAATGCACTGCCATGGAGGAAAGGGTCCAATGAGATAATCGACTAAGAGCTACAGTTCCAACAAACATAAATTTTAGGTTTTCAAGTTGTTTATTTGATCTTAGTGTCCAACAAAGCATGTTCTTAATTCTTTAACTCTTTCGGCGCCAGATTTAAAATTGTCGGTTGGGACTATTTTCAAATAAAATATTTTAGCGGAA
>JAULCE010382059.1:0-10129 GCA_032359355.1 Macoma nasuta | reverse complement strand
CTCATACATACATGCTTTGATTTGAAAATGATCAAACGAACTAAGCCAGTAGAGCACAGGCCCTCATGGGCCTCTTAGTTTTTCTTTAAGGTTATTTCTAGTTCGATTTATTTATTTTTTTTATTTTTTTTATTTTCTTTAATTTCTTTTTAATTCGGACTAGTAAAAGAATCATTTTTTTCGACAACTTATTTTCGGACTTTTTTTCATTTTTTAATAGGTACAGGTGCTAGGGCTTTAACATTTTGAATATACTTTTTTTCACGTTGTATGTTGAAGATACTAAGTGTGACCTTCTTTTGGGTTATAACCATGAATTGTTGTGTTTTTAGGTGATTTTTGAGATTCGAAATAGTTTATATTGTTTTGTTACATTAATTTCTAGTTATGATTACACATTTAATAAATACACTCTTGGTAAGCTTTTTTATTTTTTTATTTGGTATTTTTATACTCTTTCTTTACAATTGTGTCAAGCTTCTTGTTGTTTGCACTTGCATTGATTGGCACAACATTGGGCAGGGATACATTAATTTACGAGTAATTCTTGTTCATGAAGTCATTTCATCTTCCATTCTTTGATTGGTGGTATAAACCGTGTTAATAAGTCACTGGTGTAACTTCAGGGGGCACCCGTCGCTTTAAGTGATATTGTCTTCTATGCAGATGGGATCCAGATCTGGTCCCTCAAAACATTTGGCTTGATCTTGGATCCGAACTGTTTGACATGAAGATTATGGGTTTTTTTTTCTACAAGAACAATTTTCTCTCCAGAGTTATTGCAGAAAGTTGCTGTGCTGACAATGAACAATTAAATTGATTGAATTTTGATAAAAGTGACAATTTTACATTATGATCAACATATGTTCAGCTTTTGAGGGCTCTGTTGATTAATACTTTGCATTTTTCTAGGGATGGTTTTGGCCATTTTGGCTGCGTTTTGGGCATACATCTTTGTCCCTCATGTTATCCAGAGCATAGAAGCTACTCGTCATACTAGGTAAGTAGGTAGTATATATGTGCTGACCTTTAGATATCAGTTCTAAAGTTCAAAGGGCTAATTTGTAATGATTACATATTTACCATGGATAGAAACACTTTGGCACAAACAGTAAACCAATATAAGGTGAAGTAGCAGTCTGATAGTACCTGACAATAGTCTAATATGGTGATATGTGCCTGTTGACAAAATAAATGTTCAAGTTTATACTACCAAATTCATTGCATGTATTTTCACGGGTTAAAATGATCAAAATAGTTATTAGACAGTAAATAGAGTTTTATTGTGCAGCAACACATGTAATAAAAAAGTTATTACGCAAGTGGCGAGGGTTGGAAAGTGCTATTGGACGTATCCTCGACTAACAATAGAACAAATATACAAATTCAGTGTATCCAACACGTTCGAACTTAACATTTCAATACAACCTTGTGATTCCTAGAGTCAATTGAAGGATGGGATGTGCAAATTGTATACACACAAAACATAGGTTTAAAAAAAATCATAATTGTGTACACACAAAACATAGGTTTTAAAAAAACTACCTGGTCTGGAAATGTTCATTTAGCTCTAACATTTCATTTGTAGCTACGGCATTGCCTTTATTTCCGTATACCATATAATTAATTGTCTTTAAAATAGGAAGCATAAATGAGCACTGACCATAGTCAGGCGCCTCTCATGTGTCATTGGTTTGATTCGCAGAGTACGTTTCTCCATCATTCAAGTCATACTTTCTAAAAAAAATTGAATTATTGTTCATAATAATATTGTATAGTAAAAGATATGCAAGCAGTTCAGATCCAAGTCAGTTGGCTTAAAGTAGGCCTGTAATCCAACTATGCCCAACAGCTTTTTAACCCTTAGCCTGCTATTCGCGTCTATGGTGTTTATTCAAACAGCTTAGATCCAGATCAGATGCCGAGTGACTCGGCGTCTGATCTGGATTCAAGCTGCTTGACACTCAGACAATAGATTCACTAAATTTTTAAGAAAATCGGACGATATTTAATAATGAAGCAGACGACATTTTCAGCAGACGACAATTTTCGTAGCAGGCGAAGGGTTAAGCATTTGCTGGTAACAGGCAAATGTTCCATTTTCTACAATGATTTCAATACAATTAAGCATTTTCCTTTTGCCTTGTTTTCCATATTATTCATCAGATTCTTTCCCTGTGGGTGAGTCTAACAAGAGCACTGGCCGTTGCCCGACTCTTGTCTGCTGGAGTATCCATGCAAGAAATTAAAAACATGAGATCTCTTTACAATTACATTACGCCAACTAAAGACATAGATTATATTACAATTTTTCTCTATTTTTTTACCTTTGACCTTGAAGGATGGCCTTGACCTTGACATGTAACCACTGAAAATGTGCAGCTCCATGACATTCACATTCATGCCTTATATGAAGTCTTTATCTGCATTTGTTAAAATGTTGACCTTTGACCTTGAAGGATGGCCTTGACCTTGACATGCTTGCTAGTACCACTGAAAATATGTAGCTCCACGGGATACACAAGTATGCCTAATATGAAGTCTCTATCTGCATTTGTTCAAAAGTTATGGCCAATGAAACGTTGGTGAATTTTACCTTAAAATTTATGTTTACTTTTGACCTTGAAAGATGGCTTTGACCTTGATATGTTACCGAGGAAAGAGTGCAGCTCCATGAGAAACATGTGCATGTCTAATATAAAGTCTCTATACAACTTAGTTCAAAAGTTATGGCCAATAAAAAGTTGGTAAATTTGACCTTTATTTTGACCTTTGACCTTGTAGAATGACCTTGACCATAACATGTTAATGCTGAAAATGTGCAGCTCTATGAGATACGCATGCATGCCTTATATGAAGTCTCTATCTGCATTAGTTTAAAAGTTGAACTTTGACCTTGAAGGATGACCTTGACCTTGATATGGTACCACTGAAATAAGCAGCTCCATGATATTGCCAACTCTTGCTGCTGGTTTGATGTCAGAAAACTATAAGAAGTTTCAAAGCTCTACCTTGTCAAGTTTGACAAAATGAGGTCAAGAGGTATGGTGTTTGCCTTCTCCTGTTGCTAGTATGACACCATACAATTATAAAAAGTTTCAAAGACTTTCCTTGAATGGTTACTGTAAAACAGTGGACTTAATAAAAGAAATTCTGACTTAAAAAGGGGAATAACTTTTACAAAATGCAGTCGAGAGTTATGGACCTTGCCTCTTCTCGTTGCTAGTATGATGTAGGACACCAGTAAGAAGTTTCAAAGTTCTACCTTGAATGGTTACTGAGAAAAAAATGGACTTTAACAGAAAACTTAATCAAGCATATGACGACAACAATGATCAGTACATGACCCCTGTGGATTATGAGGTCAGTGGGTCAAAGATCAAGGCCACGTGGCCATTCCCAGTGAAACAGTCTCCAATCAATAACTTAAGAAATATTTGACCTATGTAGGTTACACTTGTTATGTAGTTGTGCCATGACCAGAAAATGATGCCAATGGATATTATGGTCAGTAAGTCAAGATCACGTTGACTATTTACATTGGTACAGTTTTGGATCAATAACTTAATTGGACCTAACAAAACTCAATCTTGATATTCTGTTGGGTCATGATTAGTAGATGACCCTTATTGACTTGCGGTCTGTAAGTCATAGATTAAGGTCACCGTTGCCATTTACAACTAGACAGTTTCAGATCAATAACTAAAGAAAGATCTATCGTAAAATATCATTACCTTTTGTTTTTAGCTATGCTGGCCAAAGGCCATAGAGCTTATGCCCTCATGCGGTGTCCGTCGACCGTCCGTGCGTTCGTAAACAATTGTTTGTTTAGGCTCTACATTTTTCATATCTTGATCAAACTTATACAGTAGTTAGATATTCATGAGAGCTTGGTTCAATTCAATAACTAGCCAGATCTGCCCATGCATGACTGGACTATGGCCCTTGAATTAGTCAACATTGCGCCTCAGTAAACTGTTTTTTATGCTCTAAATTCTTGAGTTTTGTTCATATCTCAATCAAACCTATTCAGTAGTTAGATATCTATGAGAGCTTGGTTCCTTTCAAAAAGCCAGCCAGATTCATCCATGCATGACTGAATTATGGCCCTTGAATTAGTCAAAATTGCTATAATCAGCTTGTTTATGTATAAAGTTCTTATTTCTTTTTGGATCTTCACCAAACTTATACAGTAGCTAGATATCTATGAGAGCTCGGTTACATTCGAAAATAAGCCAGACCAACACATGCGCGACTGGATTATGGCCCTTGAAAAGGTCAATTTTGCTAAAATGCAGCTTGTTTATGTGATAAAGTCTTCATCTCTTTTTTGGATCTTCACCAAACTTTAATAGTTGTTAGATATATATTACAGCTTAGTTCCTTTTGAAAACCAGCCAGATTCGCTCATGCACGACTGGATTATCTCCCTTAAATTGTCAAAAATTGCTAAAATACAGCTTGTTTACGCCATAAAGTCTCCATTTCCAATCCGATCTTCACCAAATTTATGCAGTAGTTAGATATCTATGACGGCTTGGGTTTTTTTGACAATCAGCCAGATCAACCCATGCACGACTGGATTATCCCCTTGAAATTGTGAAAATTGCTATGATTCAGCTTGTTTATGTGATTAAGTCTCCATTTCTTTTCTGATCTTCACCAAACTTATATAGTAGTAAGATATCAATGACAGCAACATTCCTTTTGAAAATCCGATCTTCACCAAAGGTTTGTTTATTTATCTTCCCTTTGTTTTTCATACATACATGCTTTGATTTGAAAATGATCAAACGAACCAAGCCAGTAGAGCACAGGCCCTAATGGGCCTCTTGTTTAAAATTGAAGGCTAAATAGTGAAGATGTTGCAAATTAAAAATGTGAATATTGGGGCCACATTATTTGACACAGTTCTAACCGAAGAATCTTAAAATTCAGCATTGAAAGGGTTAAAGATATCTTTTTGAATGGAAAATGAAGAAGATGCTAGCCAAACAGGGCCTGTATGATAACAGGGCAGACGCAGATCAGGCAGCTTCCTCAGTAGTCTGATCTGATCTACACTGTGTGCAAACAAATATATGTGACTAGCAAGAAAGCGATCAAGATGTAACTTATTTTATTCAAGTATATGTGTTAAACCCTTTACTCCTCAGAAGCTTTTTTTCATGCCTCTGTAGTCGGCAACTGTAGAAAATATTGTGGAAAATTATTCATTTGCTCGTTACGAGCAAATGCTCAATTTCCTACAATATTTTAAATTCAATTTAATTCAAAAATGGCACTTTTCTTTTGCCTAGATATTAATCCTTTTCATATGATACTTTCTTTGTTGTTTAGTCTAAAAATAGCACATGGAGTAAAGGATTACGACCTTTGTAAACAGTTTTATCTAGATCTAGATCTAGATCTGAAACAATCTGCTTTAGACTTAGATATTGTTATAAAATATAATAGAGGAAAATTTGTATTATCGTAATTACTCTGAAGTCCTCGGCCACTGGACATCAGCAAATAGTGTATACACTGATCAGACTGCTCCTAATGGATCAGTCTGATTAGGGTTTACAATATTCGCCTCTATGACTGAGCACAAAATCATTTGGTTAATCCGATTGGACAATTTTAATTACAATAATAGCCTGGGATGGCCGAAGATTTAAGAGTAATCAGGACCAAGTCTTTGGCCACCTCCGTGAATTACTGACATTATTCTTAATATTGGACAAGCTCAAATCTAAGTCTTCACTGTTTGCTAAAGTAGGTGTATTGGTGTATGGCGTTGAATAGGTTAACCCTTTCCTCCACAGAAGAGCCTTTTAACGCCTTCGTATCTGATGGCATTTGAAAACAATGTAGGAAATAAAGCATTTGCTCATAACGAGCAAAGGCTCCCTTTCCCACACTGATTTCAATACAATTCAAAACATTCATTTTTCTTTGTTTAGATTTTCACCAGTCTTTCCTTGTGGATATGTCCAAAAATAGCTTTTTGAGGAAAGTGTTAAATGGTGCAGGTGATTTATACAGACTTCCAAGTTTCAAGAGTCGTATACCTCATATTCCAGTAGACCATAATGCATTGCAGTTATGATGAATTCTGGTTCCAGGGCTCCAGACAAAGTTCATATTTAAAATGATAATATTCTTATTTTTTAACCAAACCCTATGGAGTTACCACTCATTAGAATCCTCTTGAAAGACATATGTGAAAGTGAACGGGAACTCACTATGCCGCAAATCATTATGGTCTACTGCAATGTCGAGTGTGGGATTGTTTATCGTATGAGTATCTAGGTCCCCTATGACTGTTTTATAAATGTATGATTTTTTCTCAGTCAACTTGTATACCCCCTTTTTAACCTTTTACCTCATACTGAAACATTATGACACATCTAAAACTAGCTATTTTTAAAAACATTATTTTATTTTCAAAACTGCTAAAGATTGATATTTTCTTGACTTGAAATTTCTTCTTTGTCAAAATAAATAAAGCATATGATGTAATGATTTAAATATAGCAAATGAGGTAATGGGCTAAATATAATAATCTTCATTTTAATGTATCGAAGAAGTACGAATTTATTTTTCCCTTCAAGCCATATAGTCTCCATGAAAGGGGATTATGGGTAGTTTTGCACAATTTTTTTATGTGCAGTAAGATTTTAGGCTCATTCAATGTTTAGCAAGCGAAGAGTCCGATGTTTAATTTCATTTTTATTTTTGTCAGTATGTTTTAGGTTTGTTTAAATGTTCCCAACATGTTTTGTTTGATATATATTTTGTGTATGTTGAAACGGTTGTCGCTCTGTCAAGCGCTCTGGTTACATTTTGTTCAGATATTTGTGTCTGTTATATGAGGGATGTCTGGGATAATGGGTGAAACAGCATTCTGTTCAGAATTTCAACTATGTGTGTATGTACTTTACAGACCAACGGGAAAACGGTAAGAGACGTAGCATGAATAGCACTAATAATAGTATTATAAAACTAAGACATATGAATATGACATCTTAATGAATGCATATAAACACAGTTAAATCTGTCTTGAGCGGCCATCATATAAGATATCATAGCAAATGTTAATGACAGGTAGTTGCTTAATGCAGAATTAAAGTAATGCAGAAAGCTCTTGAGAGCTTTCTGCATTGCTATCATTGTGCATAAAGCAACCACATGTTTTAAAGACCACCACTGCCTCATGTTTGAGTGGCGGCTTAATACAGGTTTGACTGTCGGTTGTTCTTTCTATCTCTTTAGATAGTATATTGTAGTTACTCTTAAGTCTTCGGCCAGCAGAAGGATTGTGGTTATCCTTAAATTTGGACGAGAATTTTATTTACAATTTATTCAAATTAAGTGGTTTATAACAAAAGTTTTAGAAAGACTTTTAGAACATAAGTAAATAGATTGAATGTAAGATTATTTTTTGAAGAACAAATGATGATCTAAATGTTGCAGTAGTAAAATCTACCTGACAAAAAGCCAGTCTACCTGAGAAAGTTCCTAAATCTACCTGACAAGTCGGAAAGTCATCACATGTAATCAGGGTGGCCATACCGCATGGTTTCTGACGTCATTTTTGTTTCAATGGCAAGTAAAAATACGCTCTATTAGATTTGTTGAAATGCCGTAATATATTATTTCACTCTCAGTTCTAATGACATTTGCTGCGGTCAAAGGAAAAAGTTAATATAGATGCATATGTCTTGAACTGTTTGCCACCAGTGCAATAGTTTTTTTCCCGAAAACGTGAAAACCATGAAATGGGATTACTTGTACTGTTTGATTGCTATGTCATCAGAATAGAGTGTGAAATAAGATACTTATCAAACTTACAAATAATGAATCTAGCGTTGTTTTCCTCCAAAACTACTTGACGTAACAAAAGCAACATCAGAAACCACATGGTATGGCCACCCTGTGTATGAAAATGTTTGGACTTGTGTTCAAATATGGTGTACACTGTACAGATTTGTTCAATATTAGTTTTCCATTTAATATTTTTAATGTCTCAGTAGCAGTCAACTTTAGGAGTTTATGAGAAAAGGGTTATTTGCCTAAAGTAAGCAAATGCCCAATTTTACCTGCAATGTTTACAAATAAAACATTCAAAATTGGTGTTTTCCTTCCTCCAAAATTTTCTTTCTTTTCATCAGATCTATATCTTTTTTGATAAGTTTAAAAAGTAGTAAATGATTCAACTCTTTACTCAATAGATACACCTTTTGATATCTGTGTAGCAGATGGCATAAAAAAAACATTGTGGGAAATGAAGCATTTGCTCATAATGAGCAAATGGTCCATTTTCTACAGTGTTTTGAAAGTCATTCAAACTTTGTGTTTTTCTTTCTCCTAGAGTCTTCCTCTTTATCATACTTCTTCCTTTACAATAATTGTATAGGTTTTTAAAGTAGAAAATGATGTAATGGGTTGAAATATTACAGACCAATGGGGACGCAGTTAAGTTGACTGAATATAAGGTGACTGAAGAGAATAAAGTTCCTGAAGAGAATAGCGCTGGTTCCAGTGCTGACAGGGTAAACTTGTAGTGCACGTGGAAGCTGTTAACATTTTATCTTTGGAGGTTTTCTCCCTAACCCTTATCAGGCCAATTTTGACTAAAAAGCTCTGCAAATAGCTTGGATCAGCCTAACAAGGCACCCCTTTCACTAAGCGACTTGAGATAGTGTTCAAACTCAAAATTTGATCATTGGATTTCTCATTCAATTTTATTGCCACTGCACTAAAACTGTATGCCAGTGTCACTGGCAGACAAAATTATAGTGCAGTAGCTATAAAATGAGGTCAATATCTGAGATTGAAATTTTGAGTTTGAGCACAATCTCTACTTGAGTTGTTTAGTGAAAGCCGGACCTCTGATCATTGTGTATAAAACTTGATCAGCGAGAGTAAAATAAATTCTGATTGATTTTTCATGTCTCTACCATACCCTATGTAGTGACCATTCATTAGAATCGTCCTTTCAAGATGATTATGATGAACATTCACAACAAAGAAATAAAGATTGTGGCATTTTGTATATGTGCCTTATTTAGATCCCTAGAATCCAATGATTTCTTTAAAACTTCTCAGATGTTTAAGCCTTTCAAATTTTGAAGCAACTTGAATTTGGTTTGCCGCCTGGAGAAAGGGAACTTACTGCATTGTAAACTTTGTAGACCAAAATCTGCCGCCGCACCTCTGGATTAGGGTCAGTTGTATTTTGACTATGAACTCTGCAAACAGTGTAGACCCTGATCGGATGCGGCACTGGAAATGTGACATCGGATCAGGGTCTACACAGTTTGCAATAAGGGAAGGGTTCTTTTCCCAGTTGGCGACCCATTTGTCCTCTTGGAACAGTATAGATCCAGATCATGCAGAGGGACCCAGATGGGGCCTTTTGACAGGGATCTATACTGTTTATTATTTTGTAACATTGATCTGAACATCGCCCAAATGGACAAAATTGTAAATATGGAAGCAGCCATGTTGAAAATACAGCATTGAAAGGATAATGAGTATACAGAATGGCAGAATGGACATGCAGCCCATGTTACGGCATGATAAGGGTTACAACTGAATGGTATTCTGGGAATTATTTTGACTAACATTTTCAGGCCTTTTCTAACAGGTTTATCCATACTCAGCATATTACCAAACATTATGCATTATTTTTCTGGGCACTATAGTAAAACCTTTCTTAACCGGACACTGTTTTACAAAAACTGATGTGTTGTCCATGCAGGTGGCTGCTTAATGCAGGTTGAAAGTAATACAGAAAGCTCCTATATTAGCTTCTGTACTTTTGTCTTAATTACCAACCACATTTTGGTCATATTTCCAGTTTAACAAGTGTCAGATTTAGAGAGGTTTTACTGTGCTAACATATTCTGTTCTGGATGGCTGCATATTGGGGGAAATCCGTGCATGCTGGACGGAAAAAAAGAGACATCTTGAACTTAATGCTTGAATGATTACCCGGTACAAAATTACTACCCGTTACCCGAAGTCAACTTTCATTATAAATGTATATTAGTTTAACTGTTAAATACATTTGAAAATATAAGCTTACGCTCACCATATGTATGATTAAACTTGTTTCTATATGTCATCAAGAACACAT
>JAULCE010381948.1:0-10130 GCA_032359355.1 Macoma nasuta | reverse complement strand
TTGTACATTACATTCTTACGACTATTAAGCATAATCATGTGGGTGCTTTCTACAGGTAACGACTATTCATTACCGATATTTGAGCCAGTGGAATTTGTTGTCGATATGGTAATTGGAATATTGCTTTATATATAAACTTCATTTTTTTTTATAGTTTTCCTGTTTTCCGTCGAAATTCGAAATAGTATGACTGCAATGTCGATGTGGAAGTAGCATTATGCTATTTACATTCTTACTTACGACTATTTAGCGAATTAATTTAGGTGGTTCCCACAGGGTAGGCTAGCTTTTAGTTGAGGATCATCTTGTAAGGTGTATTTGACAGAGCTTGCATTATCTTTTTCCTACTGATGCTTTTCGGAAGTGTTGGAACTCAAGTTTAATCCTTACCCTATCGAGTAAATTTTGGTCTGTTGAAACTATCATTTGCTTGATTTTGTAATCTGTTCGATTCACTTGAAATGTGGTAAAAGGTTGACTGAGTATCAAACAGATTAGATCAGGATCAAACGCTGAGTTATTCGGCATCTGGACCGGGCTTTAGTTGTTTGACGATATACTATGGTTAGAATTAGCGTTCAGTACTTTGTTCGTGTTCTCTTTGTATAAACCATCAGACGTCAAACAGTGTAAAGGGTGTTTGTTTAATAACTGGAATCTGAAACCATCCAACAAAATCGGGATAAAAGATAATCATGCCAAGGTTTCTTTGTTGTATAGTAATCAAAAAAAGATATCAATTTATTTAACGATACATATTGCGAGAATAACACTATTACTAAATGTCCCTCTTTATATTTTAAATCTTGGAGATATTCACCATTATGTATAGCATGTTCCAATCAGGATTAGTTGCTTGTTGTGCTTTTTTTAATCTATAACTCCACAAGCAATCCTTTTTATAATATTCCACAAGGAATGATTCATGTGGAAAGTTTTACCTATAACGATATATATTGCGAGATTCACACCATTACACACTATCCCTCTTTCTATTTTAAATCCTGAACTAAACTCCATGTCACGTGATATTTCTAATAGGGATACGATCTGAAAGATTTATTTACTTTGAGATTTCGATGGAGGAGTAACACTAACTATTATAAATTGTACATAGCGCATACTAATATTGTGTAAGTTACAAAGATATACGTATATAGTGATATATACGGTTGTAGGAAAAATAATAACACTTCTATCATACCTATATAATGCCACCTCTGTGATGGCTTCAAGGCTACGAAGTAAGAAAGAGTCCCATTAAGTTAAGCCCATGTTAATCTGTTATGTTTTGAATCCTACGTATCTTGTATTCTTTCATGGTTAAGTTAGTATATTTAAGGCACATGTTTTTCGAACAAATATCATATTTAGTAGTTAATAGTTTACATATTAACATATATAACGTGGTTAAAATTTGATTTTAGTATCGTCCTTCTTCATAGTTGCATTTGTGCACTCTTGAGCGATTTATCAACTTTGTCTTTAGAATACAATTGTGACCTTTAAATGAAACAACTAATATTCCGTCGGTGTTCTTAGTAAATTGCGTGTATGTGGAAGTAAAAGATGACACTAGTAAGCCTAATAAGAAATTATAATAATAATTGATGAAAATTAGAAAATCTAGGCAAAGAAAAATGCCATTATTTAAATTGTATTGAAATCATTGTAGTAAATGAAGCATTTGATCGTTACGAGCAAATGCTAAATTTCGTCCTAACATATTTTAGATAGCTTTCTAATTTCAGGGACCCTGAAAGTTGATTCTGTGTAGGAATGGATTACTTAATAACAGATTAACGCCTAAGCTCAATCACACATAATACATATCAGGTTAAAATATGTGGAGGTACATAGGTCCAACACCTGTCAGAAATAGTTGGAGTTACACTAGTTGTTACATACACGAACAGATGCTTTGCCCATCGGATTTTATAACAAACACAAACTAAACTGTTTGGAGCCAGATCAGACGCCGAGAAACTCGGTGTCTGATCCGGCACTAACATGGCTGTAACTCGTAGTCAATAAGATCTACAAATTCTTCCTTTCGTTTGCGATACGTTAGCGTTTAAGCGGCTAACCGTCTTTCTCCCGCTGTACTGTGTAAAACAGTCTCAATAGAATAGTATTATTTTAGTTTGCCTTGTTATTGTTGACCAGACAAAACACATACAAATTGTTTATTCCTTACATGCAGTGTGTTTTATTCGTGATAATTTAACAAACATAAAATGCAGACTATATTGCTTGCTTTACGATTTCAACAAAAATAGGACCTGACTGTGCACATGGTTGCACATGGTTGGAAATTGAGATCTAAATACATGTAGTATGTCTTTTATACATATGCATTGTAATTAAAATTCACCAGGAAGGATTCTGATGAATGGATGAATATCTAGGTAAAATTTGATACGTTGTATGAAATGGAGCATTTGCTCGTAAGGAGAAGATCTTCAATTTCTCATAATGTTTTCAATATTCGTTTGGTAATTTAATAGAAGCGCCAAACAGGGCTTCTTTTAAGAAAATGGTACATCACTGGTGCGGAATGAGTATAGAGAAATAATGTCTTGTCTAAACCTACAGAGCTGTCCTAGTGCTTGTTTTATTTTCGTTTGGTCCTGCTCGGATGCAGGATTAATCAAGATGAAAAATGCTTTATGTATTTAAAGGATAAGTTAAGATTTGTCTATGAAGCTTAATATCACCTACGAACCCACATTTAAACATATGTTATTTTAAGGAGATGCATTTAAACGATTTTGAATTTCTTAAACCTCATTCATTGGAGTTTAATTTTGATACGAAAAACAAAGTTCCAGATCAGACGAAGTTTATAAAGCGAATATCACTGTTCGGCACGGTTCAATTTGGGGAGTTTGGCTGTGAAAGAGATACCACAGACGTCAATTTGTCCCGTTGCTAATGATTTTGTGTCCTACGGATATCATGCAATATTTGAATGACATGCAGTCTTTAGTATTTTTCATCCTAACACGCTCATTAGCACATATTCTGCAAGGATATTAATTTACCCTGCTCGTAGCAATTTTCTATCCTAAATGATTAAACCGTAAACGTTTGTTCAGAACATTATTACATTATAGTATGCCTGCGGTATGCCATAGAAAATAATCATCACGGAAAATTGCTGTACAATAATATCAGTTGTCACATTAGTGAATTCTTTATCAAATCGTATGCAAAGTGACTTATCGTCGTTTTTTTAATCAGCGTATGTTCCATTTTCCAACATACGTGAATTGTGACGAACACTGACCAATGTTTCTTAATTCATGAATTGGCTATTCGACAAAGTGAGAATAACGACGCAGCTATTTCCTATCATGTCGATACGCATCCTAAGAATGATAATACTGTTTACGTAAAACGAAATATTATATAATGATGGTGTGGCGGTTATAATGTAAGTGTGTTTTTCGACGAAAATCAGATTTTCAAATCACATGTCAAGTACTAAGTTACTGAAGTGGCATATTTGTGGATTTTGAAAAATACCATGGTTTATGATATACAAAAAATGTATTTGTTTCTTCGTGGTTGTCTGTTTGACTCGAAGCTATCGTTAAATGCTCTTTTACCATTTTGCGCCAAATGTAAAGTTGCCGTCTGCAACTATTTGTTTTAAAAAAAACTGTTCAACACAACAACAAACAGCGACAAATAAAAATAAATAAATAAAATATAATTTTAGATCCGTCTTAGTTATCGTTAAATGTTGTGACAAACAGTGAAGTCGCTGATCGGACGCATTCTTTCAAAATAAATCGGAATATAATGGGGTTGATATTTGAGTTTACTGTAAGCAAGTTAGATTGTAGAACTCTTTAACGGTAATACATTTATTTAGGGCAACAAGTCGATGACTTCTCATATACAGATAACGTAAATAGCCAACTAACGTGAAGTGTGTGAGTGCAAACTCACTTATCGTTAGCCCCTCCACTGCTTTCTCTGAACCAAATTAGCATATGCAACAAGCTCAGATGAGATGTCAAAACAGGAATAATTAGTTCAATTAAGAACCATGTTAGATTGGCATATCTTTACAGGAGTAAATTGAGATACAGAGATAAACCTATGCTCATGCAAATACACCGATGGCAGTTGAAATAGAAAGCGAACACAGTGACTGATACATTATATTTTACGCGGAACACCTATAACGCGTACGATCAGATTTAAGCCAGAGAAGACGCCGAAACATTCAGCGTCTGATGTGACCCCAAAGCGTTTGATGCTCATAATAAAATCTTTAAAACAATGGAATGAAATGACCCAGAATATTGTTCTTTTCTATATCATTTGTTTGCATTACGATTGGGTTACGTTAGCGTTTACACGATACGACTTAAATCCAACTGTAGTAGCATAGAGATGTTATTGTTATTAATGATAATTATTATTAAGATTTATGTTTAGGGTGACTTTCTAAAACCTTATCTGCACCTATTTGAATTGCCAATAGTGTCTGCCAGGCTTCCGTCTATTTTCCCCTGAATCTTATATGTTACATCGGTGATATCGCACGTTGTATATTATACAATAAATCTTGATATGCTTTGTAAGACTGATTCACAATAAAAGTAAATGATGAATAGAAAATGTCTAAGAGAAAGGAAAGCACACACGTTGTTTGGCCTTGAAAACATTATTGAAAACAAAGCATTTGTTCATAATGAGCGAATGCAGTATTTGTCACAACGTGTTCAATAGTAAACTGCTACAAGGCTTCAAAAGATGTATATATTCAATACATGTTTCAGAAAATTCGATAGTTTCAATATATTTCCTAGTTCCCATTGTTCCTTCCCGCCGCAGAAGCGCTCTTAAGCTCCTCTGTAATGGAAGGATATTGAAAACAATGGTAAGAATTAGAGCGTTTTGATCGAAACGAGCAAATACTCCATTTCCTACAATGAATCAAAAATGGCGTTTGGAGTTTGCCTATATTTCATATTTTCCTCAGATTCTTTCCTTGAAGATAAATCTAAAATGCTTGTTTAAATGAAGAAAAGGTACTTTAAGTACGCTACATAAGAGTTCCGTGCAATTACACTTACAGCATTGTATACACTGTTGACAACGTTAAAGGTATGCCGGGTGATTTATTATGAAGTATTGTGTCATTCCTTCAAGTTTAGTCAATGAAAATAGCTAAGGATGAAGGGATGCCTTATAAAATGAACACATTGGGCACAACAAAACGGTGTTTCTTAACAAGCTGACATGGCTGACCGTCTGACAGTGACATAAACCCATTGCATAAATATCGTACGACACTCTAGTCAAATTACATACATATTCAAATTAGCCGATTCACCCCATGCTGTTCTTGTGTTCCTGCATATGTTTATAAACATGTCAATATGGTCGACTTTGATTCCGACGAGAGCGTAGAAATTGACGGAGAGGGTAAAGGAACCATCATTGAGAAGGCTAGAAGAGGTTTTGCAACGTTCTATCTAGTCAACATGCGAACTATTTTTTGGGTAGACACTTACCAATTTCGTAGGTTATGACGTCATTCGTCAACGTGAATGAGAGTATAGATTTTTTCATAGCTTTTACAATATTTATAAATAAGTTAGTAATGTGATTAATAGAATCTATCATTCGTCCTAGTTTCATATTGTTTTTATGAAACTCGTTAACTAAAAGCAAAGCCTCGTGTCATATGATTTTAGTCAACTCGTTTCATAAAACAATATGAAACTAGCACTCATGAAAGATCCTCTATATATTAGTCCTACCCACAAAGATAGAATCTGATGAATAACTCGTCTGCTACAAAGGCGCCCAAAACGCTTATAGGGAGTAAATTACTAAGTTAAGTGCATTCGTCAAAACACGTATCTAGAATGAAACGTTATCATAAACACAGACGAAACTCGATTCATTGAGGTCGTGGCCCGTATCATTAAACAAATACTCTATGGTTTTAGTTCAAATCGTAGGTTCGATAAAAACACGAATTCCACTTAGTCTAATTCGAGAAAACGAGGTTGGATTTGTTGGTTGTTTTACTACATTAATTAAATCGATCATATATTTTTCAATTTACACGCACAAATTCTAAGATATTGATTTGGTCCAATTTCGCTGTCGGGATCTTTGCACACATTAAAAGAGTCCAACGATGTGACGCTAGGTTCTAACCTCTGGTGTCGGTATAAAATAATATTATAACATCTGATACGTGGAAAGGCTTTATAACTCATTCTTTAATGGCAGATGTTTCGATATGATATTTATTGAATATATAATGGCTGATATATCAGTAACATATTTGCCGCTTAATTGGCAGCTTGCACCCTCCTGTGAAAAAAGTACACACCTGGTTGACACTCGTAGTCAACAAAATCTACAAATAAAACCCGAGAACTGTCCCGAGAACCAGAGTACAACAGTCTCAACAATCGTGTTCTTGTTTGAGTTTGCCTTGTTAAGGTTCAGGGCACTTTAGTCATGACAAAGTTATGATCCTTTAGACGTGATTGTTAATTTCAAAGCCTTAAAGAGCCAATATGTGACAACATTGTTGAACAAGAAAGGGTAAATCATCATTAAATTAATTAAGTGAGCTTCACATGCAGAACTATTCGGTTTGGGTAATGTTTTTTTTTCTCAAAGCTTCAAGGTCAATTTTTCAAAACACAATATTCCTGCTGTTGAAGCTTAATTCACTAGTTTAAGGTAACGTGCCCTTCCTGGTTCATTCCACTGATATGACCATGCATATTGCCACGTAAAAATGCTTCATTGTGTAATCTGGCATTTTGAAAAAAAAGACTATTTGTGTTCAATAATGTTAAAGTAAACGTCCCATTACATGACTTAGGGAACTTGGGACATGCTACAGATGTAAGCGACTGTTAGCAAAATGGCATGTCATAATTGGTTAGCGTCAGTTTTTACATATTGTCTCCTTAATGCTTTTAAAATAACATTGCTAGTTCATAGTCTATGGCTGAGGTACCCTGAACCTTAACGTAAGCAAGTCAAACACAGTACAGACAAACCTCACTAAACCGGACATTTTTAGCAAAAACTAATGTAAATGCAGATTGCTGCCTAATGCAGGCTAGAATTAATGCAGAAAGCTCTTATTGTCACTTTATGTTTGACTTTCTGCAAACTAAAGGGTTTGACCTGTCTAAAACACATTTGGATCATACTTTCGGTTTAGAGAGTATCCGGTTTAGAGAGGTTTGACTGTTAACAATATGTATACTTCTTAAATGCAATTAATTTTTCTTCCTGATTATTAAACACAAATAGTTTGTAAACCATAACGTTGCTTTACAATAACCTGACTTTGCAAATTGGATCGGAACCAACTTGTTGCGGGGTCAGGTCTGGATCCAAACTGATTGCATAGTTCATCGTCGATCTCAAAGTACAGCCTGTAATCCATTTGATAAGGTTTTTTTTAATTTATCCACCAAAAGATCTATCATTGGAGTAACATTTTGGTACAGAATATATATTCGGACACCCCTTGTAAAGCGGTGCTTAATTTCGAACATCAGTCTTTTGTACGGTACAATTTGGCTAGTTTGGCTCTGAAAAAGATATATATCACATACATCAATTTGTCCCGTTCGCTAATGATTTAAGTGTCCTACGGATATAATGCAATGTTTGCGTGACATGCGGTCTTTAGCATTTGTCATCTCCTTAACACGCTCGTCAGCATAATATATTCAGCAAGGATATTAATTTACTCTTGCTCTTAGAATGATAAAACCGTTTACGTATGTACAAAACATTATTGCATGTAAGACGGCGGCGTGCAATAGAAAATGATCAGTACGGAATATTGCTGTTTCAATAGGTAAAGCCTAAATGTACTGTAGAGCAGTTATCACATCTCTAGAATTCTTTATCGAACCGTTTGCAAAATGATTATCGTCGGGCTTTTCTAAAACAGAAAAGGTTTGCGAATAACACTGACATATTTGTTTCTAAAATCATGAATTAGCCATTTTCCAAAGTGAGAGTTACGAGGCAGCTATTTTCTATCATGGCGATATGCATCCTGAGAATTATAAAATTGTTCACGTCATACCGAAAATATCTAATCGAATGTTGGCAGTGTGCAATAGAATATAAACAACAACGAGCATTGCTTTAACAGTTTATCTATTTGGTAAATGAATAGATAAAGTTATTGTTGCATAAGTAAATATTACATCAAATCGTTGGCAAAATAACTTAGCGTCGGTGTTCTTTTAAAATCAGGTATGAACCATTTTTCAAGGTGGCACATACGTGGTTTTAGAAGAATACCTACGACTCAATAGCCATTTGTTTCCAAACCACGTAGGTACCAACTGTCAAAAATGGCAAATGTGTGACGTTTGAAGAACACCGAGGTTATTTATATACACAAAAATGTCTTCCACGGTCTCCAATATGGATCGAAGCTGTCGTGAAAGGCACTTTTACCTTTTTGGCACTACATTTTGCCGTGTTCCATTATTTCAGATAAACTTGTTCAACACAACAAAAATAAATGAAAATAACTACATAACATATAATTTTTTTGATTCTTGAGTTATGGCTAATATTTGTGATAATCAGTAAAGTCCCTGATTAGACACTTTATCTTTCCAAACAAATCAGGACTAATGTAGGTCGATCTAAGAGTTAATTGTCAGCAAGTTATATTAACGATAATAGACCTAATGAGAGCAATTAGTCAAGGACTTCTCATATATAGATAATGTAAATAGCCAACTAGTATGGAGTATGGACGTGCACATTTGCTTGTCGTTAAACCTTAGCACTCGACGACACTTGTGCTTGCAAAGCATATCGTCTATAACCGCTGCGTGGTTAAATTTTCTGTCAACATACTACTGATATTTAAATCAAGTTTAAACCTACACTATGTGCATACAAGTCGCCAATTTGCTCGTATCTTGCATACGTTTAACTGACAACCCTTGATTTAAGCATGGTCAGGGTTCACTTTTTTATTTCCATAATCCTAATCTCAAAGAATAGAATTTACTTTGCCACACGCAAGTATGGCTTATTTAAGACCTTTATGCAAGGACATGTCGCCTCTAAAATCGAAATCAAATATATACATTGGCATTTCAGCTACAACACGATTTGCTCGAACGTACTGCTGTTCTATCTGAGCTAAATCAGAGAGTTCGAATCATTCTATTTATTCTGAACGTAATAATTTTAGATTTTCATTCAATCTCATAAAAATTGGCTAGAATGTTCTTGTACATTTTGGTGTTTAGCGAAAATGTATCTTTTTAGTGTACCTTGACATAAACCATCTTACCTAGCTATACATTTAAATAGGAATTGCGTTGCTAGTCGTTGTCTCAATCTTAATAAACTGTCAAAGCAGGAATAATTGGTTCAACTAAATACCTTCTTAGTTAGGCAAATCTTTACAGGAATAAATTGAGATACAAAGATAGACACATGCGGTTGCACATACACCGATGACGTGAAAAAGAGAAAGCAAAATACCGTGACAGATATATATTTATTTTTTTAGCTTATAATAAAGGCGGCATCTGATCAGGGATTCACTTTTTGCAGCTAAATTAATTCTAACTTTAGGATTTCGGAAAAGTCACAGTTTCTTGATTTATGTTACCTATTCCATCAAAATATTTGATATAAAACACGCTGAAAACTGATTACGTGTACAATCCGTTTGAGCCAGATCGGAAGCCGAGCCACTCGGTGTCTGATGTGACTCCAATCCGTTTGATTCTCAAAATGATGATATCCTTAAATCAATTGAATTAGATGACTTGCTTCAATATGACCTCGTAAGGGATGTTTACATATGAACAACAACAACAAAACTAGATTATTATTTTTTGGGTAATATTTGTTTGCATTACGATTGCGTTACGTAAACGTTTACACAATAAGGCGTAAATCCAACTTTAGCAACATAAAGATATTTATTGTTATTTATGAGAATTATTATTATTATTTACGTGTTGGGTAATTTTCCAAATCTTAACTCTTTCACAACCGAAGTCACCTAAATGCGCCATTGAAAATAGTGCAGTCCCAGATCTGACGCCACCTTACAAGGCGGCGTCTGATCTGGG
>JAULCE010381837.1:0-10130 GCA_032359355.1 Macoma nasuta | reverse complement strand
TGAAAACTCCTGGATGGAATTTCATATAACCTCATACAATGGTAGAGCTCAATGAGAGGAAGTGCAGTGTACAAGATTCATAACTCTAATTTGCTTATTTACAGAGTTATTGCCCTTTGTTACTTTTTCTTGTCCGGAGCATAATTTGAAAACTACTGGATGGAATTTCATATAACTTCATTGAATTGTAAAGATTTATTAGAGAAAGTGCAGTGTACAAAACCGTAACTCTTATTTGCTTAAATATGGAGTTTTTGCCCTTTGTTACTTTTTCTTGTCCGGAGCATAACTTGAAAACTGCTGGATAGAATTTCATATAACTTCATACAATGGTAGAACTCGATGAGAGGAAGTGCAGTGTACAAGAATTATAACTAGTTTAACTTAACTATGGAGTTATTGTCCTTTCTATATTTGTTCTTTTTGTTAAACCTTGCCCTTATTTACTAGAGGCTGCCGTGTGGGGTATTAATCACCTTTAGTGATATTTCTAGTTGAATTTTAACTAGGGATGTTACAGGTTACTAAAACCCTAAAGGTTAATTGGAAGCCGTAATTGAAAGGTTAACCGGTTAACCTATTACTCAGATGCCCAAAGTTACACAATGAAAACAATTATTTAAAAACCACACACACCGTGTAAAGCAGATACCGTAGTCTTTGCCCTAATTGCCGCCGCCATTTTTGGTAAGAAAGGGAATGTACATGTATACCTAACTTCCAGAACCATATTGCTTAAATATCATCATCATATTTCGTTAAAAATATTTTTGGCAATTTCAGTGTGCAATATTTCACAAATTGTCGAAATGCAACTTTAAAAGTCGTGACTGAAACAGTCTTTTCCGGTGAAACACTGTCATTCGATCGTAAACACTGCACCAAAAAGGAACAAACAACTTTGAATATCTGTGACATTTTACATAATTGCCGATCGCGTTCTTTTTGCGTATGCAAATTGTTTGGATCCGGACCAGACACCGAAATGCCCGGAGTCTAATCTGGATTCAGCCTTGTTTGACCTTTAAACAATATTTGATGAATAAAAGATCGAAAAATGAAGGTTTGAAGAAAAGAAAAACCATTAAATTTGATCGGTTTAAGAAATATTCACACAATGTAGACCTTGTTTAGCTGCCATATCTCCGATACGTTTTGTGTTATCGTTTGAGCGAATATTATGCCGTTTTCTGTTGTTGCAAAGAATAAACATCACAGTGTTTTTGCATATTATTTGATTTGTTGCAAATAATAAACATCACGGTCTTTTAGCATATTATTTGACTTGAACTCGTCGGTCAACCTTTATTAGACTAGACTTGCATTAACAGTTCTACTTTACATTTTACATTTACGCCTGCTAATTCTTAAGCAATAAAATTAGATTAAACAATCTTTCGCCTATCTAGCGTATATTCTAATAAATTCAGTTAAGCTTATTTCAAATTAATTCTGTGCGGTGCAGTATTTTAAAAAGAAATGAAAACCTTGGAATTCGAATCCACCCGTAAATTTCGACTTCTTTAAACTATGAATCTTATCCCCCCACTAACGTTTAAAGTACATTAAACGCGAATCTATTCTTTTTAAGTTAATGAATATTTACCGGAGATACAGCAGGCGGCATTGAACATTAGTGATAGAAAATGTCGCTGTTTTGAACGTACGAAAATGTCACAGTTATATTTCGATGTTTACTCATTTGTCGAATTTTCTAAGAATGAAGATGTTTTTCCGAAACATAATGTTTGGCTACATACCGTATCAAAACGTTGTTTTTGTCACGTAGGCACCATGGAAACAATACTTTGTTTTGATTGCCATTCACCGACACCTTTAAATCTCTAATTAAAAGTGTCTAAGGGGTGCCAATAACACTGGATTAAAATAAGGGATAGTTAGGGTCACGGCAGTATGGTCGCCGCGGGCTAGGGGTACCGTGCAATATACAACGTGTCAAGTGTTATTATCGGCGCATCTTGTTTGGCGCAAACACATAACAAGCTTCCCATTTTTAAATTATTATTTTTTTTTTTTAAAAATTGCCGAGTAACCAATTCGAAAAATCGTAACCGATTAACCTTTTACTAACAGGTTACCGGTTAACCGGTTAACCTGTAACATCCCTAAAAAAGAGATTCTCACGAGTGTTCCCAAAATAGGATTAAGTGTAGAAATTTTAAAATGTAGTGACACATGCTTTGTGTACAGCTAATCTAGAATGTAAATGGCATGACTATATGTTGGGAGCTTGTTGTTCCAGGCTTAGAGTTACCATAGTAACGTTTTACTAACAACTCGTAAGTATTTGCGTACGTAGATTCGTAACTTTACGCTTACGTTCAACTAACGCAAATCGAAAAACAGTTTTACTAAACTTTCGTAACACCGAACAATATCGCATGTAACATTTTGCGTAACTCTTTAATCTCCAAACATTCCCGGGTTTTCACCGTTCAACCTTATCCCGAGAAGCTCATGTCAATCTTAAAGTCTGACAGGCATTTGTATTCACATGTTGTGGATATACACGTTAAAATCCATAGTTTAAACCGATTATGTGTGTATGCGCGCGTTATTTACGAACATATGTCAGCACAAGGTGAATGTTAGAATAAGGGGAAATAACTGTCAATAATCACATTTGATATCGCTTCAATCTACATGCAGAATAGATGGGCATCGTATGACATATCACTGACTTATATGTAGTCCGAGGTCATGTAAATACGGGGCTTGTTATAATACAGAGTGTTTATGCATAACATCTGAGATATTTACAGTTACGCTCACACTTACGCTTGGTATTTACATGCGTAAAATTACGCAAAAGTTTATACTTGAACTTAGTTGCGTAAATGTTAGTAAAACTTATAATTCCTCAACGTATTCTTAGTCTCGAAACAAATGATCTCTAACTCTCTTATTGGGCGCCCAGCTTCAAATTAAACGGTAAAGGCAGAGTGCCACACAAAAGGGTTAAAGATTGGTCTTGAGACTTGAGCCTTATCATGAGTTGTTGGATACAATGACTGGTGTTATTAACTAAATGTATTTCTCATTGTGTCTCTTTATCAGCCCCTTCATTGTCGGGAACAATTATGCGCATGCGCAGTTTTGGTTGGCTTCGATTTAAAACTTCACAGATTATCCTTTTTTTGGCAAACATATTATCCGAGTGTCAAACAGATTGGATCCAGATGACACGCCGATATCAATGCTGATTGCATATGACACTATGGTTCGAAGTAGGCAGTGAAGGGGTTATTCGGAGACTAACTGGTCACACGGGCCTAATTTACCAAAGGTTTATATCTATGCAAGGGCACCTATCGGACAAAATATGTGTCTGCTAACTTCGAACCACAGTGGCATATGCCAAAATAAAATAGATCCGGACGAGACGACAGCATCCGGATCCAAGCTGTTAGACCGTAAAGGGATTAAATACTGAATATTTTCAGACGGGAGCTATGGAATGCGGGGCTCAGAGGATGACAGGAAAGCTTGTTTCCCTCAGTGAGCAGCAATTGATTGATTGTTCGCAAAATTTGACATGTAATGGCGGGGGTAATGTTGCCCTCGCTTTCAAGTACATCAAACATGTAGGCGGAATGGAAAGCGATAAAGCTTATCCTTACATAAACAAGGTAAATATAAAGGCAATACCCATTGTTGGTATACCATTTAAGATGTTTGCCATTGTGATGCTTCGATTCAAACATCCTAAAATGGCAAACCTGCTGGTTTATAAGGAAGTGGTTCGCTCTACGTTAAACGCTCCACCTAAGGCCTGATTTTTTCCCAAGCTAGTGACTGATCAAAGTTGAACTCAGATAATGATTCGATCATGTGTGAATTAAAATCGATATTGGTTTCCATGTCTTAAGATAAAAAGAAACATGTCAACACTTTTTTTTCAGAATTAATCGTGATTTTAAACGAGTGTTGGCGACGAGGAGTTGGCCTTCAACAAGCGAACTGCCATGAGCAAGTTTTCTAACACAAACGTGCCTCATCAAGGCGCCGCCTCACAATATCTGATACCAAGAGTTTTCTAAATCACAATCATTTTCTTGAAACTCGACCTGACTTTGGTTGCTACTGTACTACAATTTGACTGCCACTAAACATATCATATTTACTGACAGTCAAGTGTTACATTTGATAATACCATTGATTTTGCTTGATAGTCTACCAGGCATTGCCCTTAACTGTGACTACTTCCGATGGCTTTTTATTAATGGCTTGCAACCACGCTAGCAATGTTCATTAATGTGTTGTAGATAATGTGTGACACTTATTGAGATATTGCCCTTCTGTGCTGAATGCCAGAGTGAAACTCTTAAGACTTGATGTCAATCATGGTTTGTTGTATATAAAGGAAAATGTCCAAACATTATCTATACAATCCCTGCATTATAATCTAATTCTGAAGTATGTAAAGTTTATTTTTTGCTCAGTATATATAACATGTAAAAATATATGGTAGATCATAATTCCAATAATTTACCATTCCTGAGGTATTTGTTAGGGTAAAGTATTTTTTTACATATTTAAGTTTGCCGGTTATAATATTGTTTTCAAGTCAATCAAAGGTCAAATAGTTTAATTCTTTGAAATCAGAAAAGTGACTTGATCAGATTAAAACAAACAAATACTAGTAACCATGCCATAATCATTTTTCAGACTGCGTTTATAAGTTTTATGAGGCTGGTTATCTATAAGGTCATATGAAGGTCATTTTGTACATTAATATTCGAAATATAGTTTCTGATACAAAAATGTAATACACAACATAGTCGTCATTTTGCTGTGTTAAGTGATGGGTAGAGGGTAAGCCGACTTTTTTTTTCTTTCATGGTAGCAAAGGTAAAAAAGATCGTAGAGTTGCACTCATCGATGCAAATTATCCAAATTTGAAATTTGAAATGTTTCTTACATGTCATACAGTGAACGTATAAAAGTTGTTTTAATTTAAAAATATGAGGGCTTACATATACCTAGAGATAAGAAGAGATGTGAAAATCACGTTACTTTTGACGTTACGTCAGCATCACTGGCATGTCGAGATGCGACCTATACGTCATCACATGAACGAGATTAACTGATTTTATCGTTTTAAAAGAACATTGGGTGACGTCTGTGGTTGTATAGAAAACTACAGCGGCATTTTGTCTCTATAGAATTGCGTTTACGTTTAACAATGCGATGTTCGAATAAATATCTTTATAATTATTCAAAGGTCAAGTTTAATTTCATTGATTTTGCAATAGTTTCTAT
Organism: Macoma nasuta; assembly: GCA_032359355.1. Classification (NCBI taxonomy): domain Eukaryota; kingdom Metazoa; phylum Mollusca; class Bivalvia; order Cardiida; family Tellinidae; genus Macoma; species Macoma nasuta. The sequence goes on along the minus strand of JAULCE010381837.1, from coordinate 4,847 downwards.
CATTGTTTACTCTGGTCGCTGATATAACACACCTAAAAGAAACTAAGAATGGCTCATTTTTTCTTGTGGAATGATGCAAATAATATGCCCGTTGTATTATCATTTTATCCATTCACACTATTAATAAATGTCAAATACTTAAAACTTTTTCGCCAATTCTATAAAATTGATGAAAAATCTGTTGTAATACTGGATTAAGAATCGATAAGCAATTACATTTTAAGAACAACCGCAAAGAACCAGCTTGGCAGACATCCAATGTTTCATCTTTATGCATTATACTATTGGTTTAGCATGGTTACCAGCTATTTACAATAAACGCCATCGAAGCTTGTTTTTGACACAGTTTAGAGCCAGGCCGGGTAGACTAGTGGGGCATGGTAAAACAATTTTCTGCGATTGATTATGTATCAACCCCTTAACACAATCCGTTACAGATACCTCATTCTCGAAATCGGTTAGTTCGCGGCGTGACAGGTCTTTAAAAAACATAATTTGCGGTATAATGAATCTGAAGGTGTTAATGAATCACTGTCTTTAAGGACAATCAATATCTGTGAAACATGTATTGCTATTAAATTAAAAGGACGACCTAAACTTTCGTCGAGTAGTAATCATTATTCAATTGAGAGATCCATCGATGAATGGATTTCGGCGATGTTGAAATTTGGTCTGCGTAGTAAATTTACGAATGGTGATTCAGAGTAAATGGAACTGACGGTTATATGCCGCATTATATATATGGAATGTGCACTGACGAAATATATACGGAAGCAGGTATTTAACTAGTCGGGATTGCTTTAGTTATTGTTTTCGAGAAAAAACACCTACTATAAGTTAAAAGTATAAGGTCCATTCACAAGTCGGTCAGTACACGAAGCTTTTTTGCGGAAGACTTTTGAAACCCTTGCACAGTGTCGGTTGCATATATTAATCTTGGGTAAGTCATGTTTATACAGCACTGGTTAATTGTACAAATAATAATGAACAAAATTAAAATTGGCTCCCCTTTGAAAATGAAAGCCATGGCGAGTGAAGCATCACATATAACCTAATGCCTGATGTACATGCAATTTTAAAATAAACGTTGTTTACTAGACAAGATAAAAAATCATTGAAAACACAATGCATTAGCTTTATGTATTTGTTTGTTGACTGTTTTTGAACGTTTTCAAGATGTTTCTTTTATTATCACGAACGTCATGTTTAATCATACACATTTCACTGAAAATCTTACTAGAGTTAAATGCACTTACTTTGTCATTATATCTTAAACCTTTTAGATTCTGGTCCGTCTTAGTAGGCGCATTCGACTGGGGGTTTTCTGTTGCAATTTATCCATCTACCAGTTTTTCGATTATAGATAAAGCTTTGTGGGCTATACTCAACGACGTTACCATTTGATAAGAAAGTATCATTCGATAATGAGTGTTAGTGTACTTTCCACCTCGACGTTATCGGTCAAAATACAAAAACATTTGATCTTTAATTTTTGACTTAATTTGATACGAAATGAATTACACATTACGACATTCTTAGTTATTAAACAAGTCGAACGCATCTCTACACTGTTCTATAATTAGCATTAATTTACGTGCGTGGTGTGTGTAGTGAATGACCACGTCTGATGCAAGGGTTTCTCTACAACTTCACAGATTAACTTAATTGTTGGCAAAACATGTAAGCCTAAAGTCGAACAGCTTGGATCCGGATGAGACAGTAAACCCTTTCTTCAGACAACACTATTTGAGGAAATACCAGATAAATAATTATTATTATAAGCCCATCTGATTGAATATAGATATGCAATGGTTTCAGTTGTTATGAATAATTTCAGAACTTTGATCAAAATATTGCTATAATGTCGAAGACGTGGCGGATGTACTGGCCCTACGCTGTGACCTTTAGGATGAAAAAAGGCGGGCATAAAACTATTGATGGTTAAGAATCCGATTTCAATAACATAATGATTTGGTACTCTCAAATAATAACGGGAAATAAAACAAACATTTATCTGAAGGGTGCCAGATATTGTTAAAGACGCAGCAGTTAATCTGGGTATTCACTATTTGCATTTGTTTGAATCTCAATAAGGTATGTTTGGTTCAGGGATCGGATCAATTACTTGATAAAGTAGTTAATTAAATTTCCGTTACTTTGCGAAGTCCTCAATTAAATTACCAATTAAATTAATACATATTTCTTAAAAATAATCATTCAATTACCAATTGCTTTACCAAAGTACTTAATTAAATCAAGAATTAATTTCACACGTTTGATCATATGCTATTTTAAAACTCATCTATGGTAGAAAAGAATAGCAAGAAGAAGAAAAATCCAAATTCAAGTTTCTGCTTTGTTGTAAGGAATCACACATATCATACCATTCTGTGGAATAACACTCATTCATGAATAATTTTAAACTTTACAGTTATTTATTGACCTCTATATATGTATCTTTCTCTCTATTAAATAATTGTAATTGTTTAGCAGATACAATATATGATATACACTGAAACTACACGTCAGTGTAGATCCAGAAGTAAACATCCTTATCATAGCATGCGGACATAACTCCGTGATTAGCTTATACACTGTTTGCCTTATGGTTCAACCATGTTTAAAGAATTAATATAACAGAGAAACTCGGTGTCTCACCTATATCACCCTGTTTTACACCTGTTTGCACTGTTTGATAACTGACTAATCAGGATCAACTTGTTTCACATCAGTAATACAAGCTTGCTTAGCTAAATATTGAGGGACATTGATATACTCTTTCAAATAAAGCAGATTACATATTTTAATTGGCATTGATTTATGTATAAAGGTTGATATGAATGGACCATAAAAGTTGTAACACATTTTACACTGTAGACCTGACACCCTAAAATGTGAACAACACATTTTGTATACAAAGTTATCATAAGCTTGGTCAATAGGTAAGGTAAAAACTTGTAACAATTTAATCCTTTTCTCCTCTGTAGCAGACAAATAATGATAACCTTATGGAAATTAGAACATTTGCTTCTGACAGGCAAATGCTCCATTTCCAAAAAAAAAGCTTTTCAGAATGTGTATATTCCTTTTTCTAAGATAATCTTTCTATTCGTGATATACTTTCATAGCATATGGAATAAAGGCTTGATTAACAGTTGTTAGTACAAAAGACTGTTTTGTACAAGTACAACATATAAAAGCATAAAGGCAGTATATTGATTGTATTATAAGCAAATGCTTAATTTCTTGCAATATTTTCAGATCCATTTTAATTTTAATGCTTCCTTGCTCTTAGATTTTGTACTCATCAGTTTCACCAAAATATTTCCTTGTGGATAAATCTAAATCAGCATATAGAGTAAAGGGTTAAAATTTGGTAAAACCGTTCTGGGTATAAACATCTAGGGCCCACGACATATTCAGAGTTATTGTAAAAACTGAAATAAACTTGTTTTATTGATAAAATTGGATTTAAAGGATAAGGTCTGTCTGTTGTCTGGGTTCAATACATATCCAATATCTTTTCAAAAGAACAGAAGCAACTATTTTCAACTGAATAACCTAGCGATGAACTTTGATTATTAGTATCATTATTAGAAATAAGCATCACCGAGTAATTGAAAAGTAATTGAAATTAAATTACTAATTACTTATTTTTTCAAAGTAACCATCAAACTACCAATTAAGATAATTTAATTTTTGTCAATTACCAATAAATAGAAAGGGACATGTACTTTCGATGCAAGCCGCCTAGTAAAGGGTACGGACATCTCGGGCTATGAACATATCCCACGTGGAAGTGGGGAGGATCTACTTGAAGCTGTTGCGACTATTGGCGCAGTTGTCGTTCTAATAGACACTAAACAAGCCAACTTACAGAGCTATAAAAAAGGTACTGTTTATACTGTTCATGTATGTATTACCAGTTTGTACACCACACAAGATGAATAATAAGATTAACAACATCATTTTGTTTCCAAGTGAAAATATACACTCTCAGTCAAACAATAGTATGCATTGGCTGAGGTCAAGCAGCCTGTTTAGGATATGTTTTATCTGGATGTGTCTATATTACGTGCATGCTATGCTCAACTCGAGTTTGTATCAGTATGGTCTAGAATAATAGGACAACATGTTTTGCAAATAATTCAATTATTTATCGATACTCTAAAAATGCTTCTACAAAAACAAGTGTTGCTGTAAAGGCAATATCAAAAAAGAATCTGTTCTGAATATAGAGTCGTGACATGACAACAATTGACGGAAACCAATACGAGCAGGAAATATCTCGAAGGTTTTGTCAAAGTTCGACGTATCAAACCGTTCTAAATAATTCGAATATGAGTCCGCGAGTGCGATAAACTAATATATTCCGACTCCTATTCAACTGTCTTAACATTTATGCTAATTCACTGTAAATTCGGAAAGGGATTACGTTTTCAAACTCAACGATATTTGAAAGTACACAGTTATTAATAAAAATATTTGTTTCATTGAGGCTTAATATCGCTTCAACAATCGTACATTTAATTCTTGGCACACAACAATCATAAATTCAGGTAAAACTCAGTATACGAATTAAGTAACAGACCTATGCCATGCCAACCGGAAGGCTTATTTGCATGAAAGTTCGATCAGCGAACGACGACAGCGGGCTAATCCTCGCTGTAATAGCTGGTGACAGAAACGCTCGGCACGGATGAATATTTTACAATATTAGTGATGCAAAACGTGAAAAATAATATTTCCAAAATACTTCACTTCATTGTGATTCTTAACTCTTTCGGCGCCATATTTAAAATTGTCGGTTGGGACTATTTTCAAATAAAATATTTTAGCGGAATAAA
>JAULCE010381726.1:0-10130 GCA_032359355.1 Macoma nasuta | reverse complement strand
AAGGCGGCGTCTAATCTGGGACTGCACTATTTTCAACGGCGCATTTAGGCGACTTCGGCGGTGAAAGAGTTAAAAGACAATCAGTTAACTCTGATAGACATCAGATTACTCTAAGCAGACACTGTGATTTGTGTCTATACTTAGACTGCTGAAACAGACTGTTATACTGCGATACTCTATTTTGATGAATAATGGCATCGCTGCAAATATTGGCATTCGGTTAGGTATGGTTTGATAAAATATAGATACGAAGTCGTCCATCGCAAGTTTAACATTTCATATAATGCATTTCAGTTATCTGCTGCAATAAGAAGCTTTAGACCAATTAGTCTACCGATGCATGATTGATTAATCCATTATTCAGAAAGACAAACCTCCAAATATGATTAGTTTGTCGTGTTTTAACTGGATAAATAATGCATATCTTTGCAAGGCCAGGTTTCCGACACAGATGCAAAGGCGTGCATCTATCAGTCAACTTTGCCCTATTGTCACAAATTACCATCTACTAACAATTGACATACTCATACTCAACAAATATCTACAAATCCATACTCATTTGCTTTACTGTTGAATTACATCTACATACTCGTCTACATTTGCTTAGCCCTTTACCTCATAAAAACTTTTTTCACGCATCTGCAGTACATGACCTCTGAAAGCATTGTGGAGCATGGAGCATTTTCCCTTAATGAGCAAATGCTCCATTTTCCACAATATTTTCAAAACCATTCAAAAGTAGCATTTCTGATCCCATTAGATATTAATTCATTTTAATCGGATGCTTTCATCTGGGAAGAGTCTTAAACTAGCATATTAGTTTATGAGTTAACTGATGATTAGATATCTGCTTACCAATGCGATTCTGTTTTACATTGGAATAACAGTCTACATACTCATACATGTCTAGTTTGATATTGAATAATTTACATACAGAACCAGAAAGTCTAAGTTGTCTCATAAGCCAACATGGCCGGCATTTTCAATAGGGGGTGATACTATAATAAACAAAACCTTGTCCTTTACCTTTTACACACGCTCATCTGCATTACTTTTAAATATCAGAGTTCATACGCACAATACTCTATGTGTTAATAGCAGTCTACACACTCATACACACATGGTTTGATATTGAATAACAATTTACATACACACGCTCGCCTGCATCACTCTTTAATTTATGTTTGAATAACAGTCCACATACTCATACACATCTGAGTATGCTTACCTATTGATTATATATTGAATAGCAATTTACAAACTCGAATGCATTAAATTTTGCATAATTGTTAAATAACGATTGACATACATGTACTCCTGTCCACCTGATTCGATGTTGAATAACAGTCTAAAAACGTAAACTCGTTTTCTTTATAGATAAAATACAATTCTAATGCAACTTTTTTGTTTTTTGTAGCAAACGTTTTGTTTGTGTAATCGGTCTAAATTTGCGGCATATAAATCTACGATATACAGTCGCAATTTAAAATAACGACAAATGACGTCATAAATTGACATTACGGAGCTATGAATGCAGCGTTTAATTTTACTTTTGTCAGTAATAGTTGACATTAGAATAGGGATAACCTTGCGTACATATATCGGTGTTTTATATGTCGCAAATAGCCGTGTTGCATGCTTCTTCAATGTGTCGCATGTACAACTAAATTTGCGACATATAAACCACCGATATACGTCCGAAAATCTTCAAAACGGCGCGGTTAAGTGCCAAACTGGACCAGAGGCCGACTTCAAAAAGCATAATCTGATCATGATTGTCTAGTATTTGTTCGTGATAGAAGATGTGGAAAAGTCATACATTAGATCATTTATTATATCAATTACATATTAATTTGGTAATACTATTATTAGTTATTTGATCCGGTACTAACCGACTACGGAAAAATAGAGGGTCTGTGAAATTTATAGGGGGCGAAGCGTCAGCCGAGTCCTCCTATACATTTCACAGACATTCTCTTTTTCCGTAGTCGCTCAGTACCGGACCGAATAACTGATTTATTTCTCTGACCACCTATCATGAGCAAAAAAAATGAAAAACGTGAAAACAAATATGAAAAATCGATGAATGGCGGCCATTTTGGACAATTTTGACTTCAACTGACCGACTATAGAAATTTAGTTGGTCACCACGTGACTGCTCTAATCCAATGAAATGGAAGTTTTCTAGTGGGAGGTGAAATAATTTATTTTACTGTAGTTATATTCTAAAGTTTTGATCAAAATATAAAGATACAGGTTAAAATCTGTCTTCGGAATGTAGAGACAAAGAGACTACGATGATGACAGGATAAATCGAATAAACGCGTTCCTATGCCGAATCAGACCTCTTGAGCCTCTAAGTTCGAGATAAAAGTAGGAAATAGATAATGCAAGCAATGTCACTAAAGACTAGTCAGCACCTAAATGATTACGCTTAATAGTCGTAAGATTGTAACGTACAAGTCGCTAAAACAGCCGACTTTACAATCATACTAGTTCAAATTTCGGCATAAAATAGGAACACTATAGATAAAAATGAAGTCTATGTCTGAATATATATTCAAAAGGCATTGATGTAGTAGTTAAAAAAGCAATATTCCAATTACCACACCGCTACCATATTCCAGTGGCTCAAATATCGGCGCAGAAGAGTCGTTACTTGTGGTAAGCACACAAATGGTGACGCTAAATAGTCGTAAGAATGTGATGTACAAGTCGCTAAAATAGCAATATGCTATTGAAATTATTCCCACACCGACATGACAATCATACTGATTCAAATTTCCGCGGAAAATAGGAAAATTATAGATACAATTAAGTTATATGCCTGGATACATAAAAACCATTAATGTACTAGTTAATAAAGCAATATACCAATTACCACACCGGCACCAACATACCACTGGCTCAATTTTCGCAAAGAAGAATTGTTGAATCGTAGGTAAAACTAAGTAGAAATATATAAAGCTTAGCTGCTATTAAATTAACAAATATAATGTAGATCAAAATGTGTTGGGAATCGTTTTACATATACTCCCCCTTACAATTACAAACACAAACAAGGAAGACACACAGACACATATAACAGACATAAAGTAAAGGTGAAAATAGGAGTACTGCCTCTATTAAATTCGGCGGCAAACGAGTAAAAAATATAATCTTAATAACTACTTTTGGTGGACTTTCATTATGGTATTATTCAAATAAAAACAGTTTATAGCTCCCGTAGGCTACACATACAATATTTTGTTATGTACTTTTTCAGATCGGAACTTTTACAACAGCAAGTAAAGATACATGTAAAACGAAGATAATCAAATCATGAGTATGGCAGTGTTAAAATTGTGCAGCCATTTTGAATAAATAATAACATTTGTGTATGGCAATGTTGATCCCTTCACTGCCGCGGCAATAATGTGCATGTGCAATATGTTGTCTACCTCGTTTATTAAACTTCTCAGATTCACGCAAAAAAAATGTCCAAGTGTCAAACAGCTTGGATCCGGATGAGACGCCGAGCTTTTTGAAAATGACACTATGATTAGAGATAGGCAGAGAAGGGGTTAACAAATTAACCGTTACTATTGAATGAAATATTTGGACTCACTTCGGTGTATGGCAATTTGGTCGTCACCTTTCAGTAAAAGATTAAGTCACTTTGATAAATGGTAATATAAAATTTAGCCGGCACTTTTGAATGAAATAACCCTTTCCTCCAAACAAGCGCTTTTCCTCTGTATTTGACGATAAATGAAAACATTGTAGGGAATTGAGCAGTGTCTCGTGACGAACAAATGCTCCATTTCCTACACAGGTTTAAAAAAAACTGATAATATGCATATTACGTTGCCCAGATTATCATATTTTTCATCAGTATTTTTCTTGTGGTTAAGACTTCAACTAGGTTGTGGAGGAAAGGGATAATTAGAAACACTGGTGTATGACAATGTTGAAATTTGAATGAAAGATTAAGTCACTTTGTTTGTGTGCTTTGATCTTCTTTAGTTGCTTTCTGTCAATAACATTATACCTAATGAAATTGATAACCGCCAACATCTGTAACCTGTAGTTCTCAGGGAAAGAAACCTTATAAGACGACAAGTCTTCCGTTTTAATCCCATATTTGATGTATATGTTTATCTATGAATATTTAATAACTTGAAATAAAATATGTTTGAGCAAATTTCACACTGCGAGGCGTCCAATTTTTTAACTTGATACTTATTATGCAAACAGCCCTCATAGTTCAATTGGGTGAGCGTTTTCTCGGGGAGCGGAAATCCGGTCTAAGTCAAACCAAAGATTTGAAAATTGGTAGTGATGGCTTCTCTTCGTGACGCTGAGGAGTTCGGGTAAGCATTACATGTTCTTCGGTTTCAGGAGTACCTCATAAGTCACCGGCAGAGTCGATGTCAGTTTTTTCTGAGCCGATGTGGCACCTAACCAAAAGCGCAGCACTATGCTATAACATCCAACGGCAAATGCAAATAAATATAAAAAATATTGCAAATGAACAAAATGAAATCTGTATCAACATATCTTTATTAAAACATTGTTGATAGTGGTTCATCAAGGAAGCAGTGTAAATGATCAAATAGTATTCGTAAATGTTTTTTTCTTACGCCTATAATTTCATATTTGGTATAAGATTTTTTCCTTGTTGATTAGTCTAAAACAGCTTGTGGGGGAAAGAAATAAACAAATTGTGACGCTTAGTCTGCGATCAATATCAGGTGCGTTGTTGGTCAAGGTTAGCATCTAGTACATTTACAAATTGTCGGTTGTATATGGGGTTTTGTCCAAAACCCTACTATTCGGACTAAATTCTGTTGCAAATAAGTAATGTTCCTGATCAGACGCCGTCTTCTAAGGGACTTTGTGACTGCACTGATTGCAATAATGGTTTGAGTGGCCTATGTCAGTGAATGGTTATAATCAATCATATACTTGCAATTGATTTTAGTCTCAAAGTAAAAGGAATATCAAGTACGAGGCCGTATTTGCTATTGCATAGTTTAGTCACTGCATTTCATTAATTAATTATTAGCACACAACCTTTAGCTGCTTTCTTTCTGATTCTTATACAGCCGTGAATGTGATCAAGTGATTCTGGTGCTTTACATATCCGAAATTCCTTTTTGTTTTATAGACAAGCTGTCTTATTTTACATTTTAAGAGACATCTTCGTATCTTTGCTTCTTCATTTAAAGGCAATAAATTCTAATCTACCAGCGTGATATTGAAAGCATATCTTAACATGCTATCATAAATATAAAATATATGTATTGTAACGTTCTATGCCAGTTTTTTACTAGCGATTGAAAACTCAACACTGCCAATAAAAGTAAACAGATTCTACATTTCCATAAGCGGTAAAGTCTATAGCGATTTGGAAATTTTGTGTTACACGCTGATAAACATGAAGGAAGTTTTATGTGCCAAAACAGCAAATAATACTTTGCTATCATCACATGTTAAACAAAGTCATGTTCTGCTGCCACTTTCGTTGTCAGCTTTCATGTATGCATAGTTACATGTATTGGTAGCCATTTGCTCAAAAGAAATACACGTCAGTTTTAACTTGACTAATTACGTGTTACATTATTTGTCATCACTCGATAATAGAATCTTTATTGTATCCTCTTTAAGGAAATTCTAACACTATCATCAATAATTATGTTTTTGCAGCTATCTCAATTCGCACATTGAATCTTTGTAATGTATCAAGCACGATTTATGATGATAGTGTAACGAGTAGGAACAGCCAAATAAATGGATAATAAAAGCATTTTAAATCAAATATATCACCATTGCCTATTGGTATGTCTCATGTGATAAAACAAAATAGCGTCACCCTTTATTTGGCATAGCAAAATGTCGTTTGCTACATTTGTTAAGTTAAAACTTAAATATGGCCTCTTTTTCAAGTTGATTTAACTGCAGCAAATAATGTTCAATTTTATTATTATTATCACTTCGTTGATTTGAACTATCTGTAACGCTTTCTTTATGAAACCATTTTTTCAGAGGACGATAGAGAAGACGGAAACTACCAAATCATATTTGAATGCGTTTCATTGATCAAAACATTACTCTTGAGTTCTTGAATAAATCAGCAAATTTAGATTCTATGTCTATGATTTACATCGTCGCCGTACTTGTATTTTATTTATGACGACAGTTTTGGCGACTTAGGCCAATAACCTTCCGAAGCCGAACCATACAAACCTAAACATCCACGGCACTGTCTTATTATTTGATTCATCCTGTAATCGTTGTATTTTTTCCTGACATCGTCATTTTGAAGGCTATCAAATTTGTGGTACATAAAAAAGACTGGAAAATACGACTGTGTGCGGTCTTGGTGATAAAATTGCCTGAGATAGATGTGTTACATGATCACATTGAGCTTTATGAATACGGCCCGATGGCTATAAAGATGAATCGCATATCGATCGACGGGCTAGTCGGTCGTGTTAAGACTTCATTTCAATATTACAGTCAAACTTCGTTGGCTCGAGCTCGGTTGGCTCGAATTTATGCTTTAAGAACAAATTATTTATGGACCAAAACATAAAGGTTTTTGTTTTGTAAGCACATTTGTTAGTTGCAGTGACTATTTTAATAAGTCTCAATTACCGGAAGTTCGAATTTCATTCATTGATTTTCGTGCTTTTGAAGGATCTCCCTTTTACAGAACTTTATCAAAATAGTCCCTGAAACTTCGAGCCAACGAAGTTTGACAGGATTTTTAGCTAATTAACCGATCTCAAGTTATATTACAAACATGTTTGTCATGAACAGACGATGTATAACCAAGATCAAGGATCATGAAAGGTCAAGGTGAAATGTTTGTCTCAATCTATAACTTGTTCTTAACATTGACAAGTTGCCGGGCCCGGCTTTCACTAAGCGACTCCAGTCGCGATCGTGTTCAAACTCAAAATTTCAGCATTTGATAATCTCATTCAATTGTAATGACACTGCACTAAAAGTGTGTCTGCCTGTAAAACATTCCATGTTTCAAAGGCAGAAAAAGGTATAAAACAGTAGCAATACAATTGAGGTCAATATTTGAGATTGAAATTTTAAGTTTGAGCACGATCTCGTCTTGATACGCTTTGTGAAAGCCGTACCGGGTGTTACATTTATTGATAGCGCTACTTGTAAATGCCAACCAGCAGCCCTGTCTCTGATACAGTGCTGATTCTGAACAGAGTTCACGTCGTTCGAAATATTCTTTCTCTGTGGGTAGAGAATAGCGTATTTAAAGCGAAATTCAGAGACTATAACGTACTTAGAACGAAATTCAGAGACTATCTTTCAAACCAAGGTCCGTTCTATTTGCTTACTTGCAAAGTCGTTACTTTACCAACCTTAATACGTATAATGAACCAGCTTAAAAATCTTTAGAACATTTGTACTATCTTTTCTAATTGATTTATTATTTGAATTTTTCGATTTAGAACAAAGAGTTTGGGTTGTTATATGATGACAAACAGACAGTGTAGACCAGTGTGGCGTTGCCTAATCTTAATTTGCTCTGTTGGTAAAATTGGAAAGTGTGCGTAAATATGAATTAAAGCGTGAAGTGAGCAATATTATTTTGCTCATTATAACACTAGTAAACCCCTTTAGCGCCTCTGTAACTGAGTGCTATTTAGATCATTGTATGAAATGGTTCACTTGCTCGTAAGAAGCAGATGCTCCACATACAGTGATTTAAAACAACCTTGCATATTTCTTTTACCTAAATTTACATTTTTGCGTAAGATATTTTCCCTACGGGTACGTTTAGAAATAGCTTGTGGAGGAAAGGGCTAAGACGCGTGCAATATGCAGGGATGAAACAAATGGGTCAAAGGCTGGGAAAGGGGCTCTTACAGCACTGCAAACTGTGTAGACCCTGATCCGACGCCGCGTTGAAAACGCGGTGTCGGATCATGATCTACACTGTTTGCAGAGTTAAGAGTGAATATACAGAGGTCATAAACAAGTTGGAAACAACACAGACCCTAATCGGAAGTCTCTACGTATGATCTGGTTCTATACAGTTTACAACGCTGTAAGGGCCCTTTTCCCAGCCGGTGGCCCAAATATCCTTTAGCTGTCCTTTTATTTGAACATTGTGCACTTAGAAAACTACGTGAATGCAAAATCAAGCAATGTTCTCAAGATAAAATATTTAACATTACCATTAATTCATATGGGGTTTCTATTTCACTTTGAAAACAGCTTAAAGCTAATTAGTATCTTCATTTAGCTGAAAAGACATTTACCCTTTTCGATATTAACGGATCTAGGATATTTTATGCATCAAAAACGTGCACAGGTGAAAACTTATGTTTATCTGGGGCTGTATCTATAAAGCTCCTAATGAAAATCTTGACCTTAAGTGAAATATTCAAATGCAGATTTTTCTATTTTTACCCACAATACTTCAATGAAAATGTGCATGCTTGTGAAACACGTAAACGTAGTTTTTCACAAGCATGCAAAGTTTCATTGAAGTATATTTGAAAATAAATTGGAAATCTGTATTTGAAATTTTCACTTAAGTTTGAGATTTTCCTGAGGAGCTTATGAATACGGCCCCTGAAGTTAAGGTAAGAATACCGATTTCGACGGATATCAGGCATAATAAGACCAATGTTCGAGGACAATTTTATGCATTTAAAAATTGAAATATTGTAACACGTCAAACATGTCAACAAAAGCTATAAACAACATGAACAGACTCAAGATTGACTTGAGCTTTTCGCGAACAAATATTGACAAATTTCGTGAGAATATCGTAATATGTCACTAACACTATGTTCGAAAAGCTGTAGATTTCTCTCGATGGTTGATCCTACTAATAAATAAATCTGCTTCTATCCCCGTATGAAATCACAAAGTCAATTATATGTGTGTAGCCAAGACTCCATGACTGTCAAATAAAAATGTGTTATGACAAGGGATGGGATATATATCACTTGTTCTAAAACAAGACGCTTAGTTTTGTTCTTATGGGGAAGATGGGGACAGCTAGGAGTGCTATAATAGCAAACACACGTTTTATTACCATACAACTACAGTGGAAACTGGTTATTTCGATTTCGGATAGTCATGCTTGAACAGAACCTTAAATTTGAACTAAATCAAAGTGTTTGCTCTGTGGATATGTATCGAAGAAGGGAAACTTCGTTTTATTAGTTCAAATTACCCAAAGTTTGAAATTAACCGGAATTCAGGTAATTTGAACTTATAAGAATAATCCAGTCAACGTCGACATGACGAAGTAAGACTGTAATGTTGTTAGCGCTTATAGACTTAATGCTAGTGTAAAACGCATGAAACAAAAGCATTCGGCACAACAAATAGCTGAGTCTGCCACTCACTCACTTTCATATGATATCCGTTGGAAGACTGTAACGTAAAAGCAGTAATTGTAGTAAAATTTGCAAACAGCTTAGAACTTGATCAGACGCCGAGTAACCCAGCGTCTGATCAGGTTCCAAGCCGTTTGGCACTCAGATTGTACTTATTTTACCAAAGAAAGTTAAATAAATTGTATTAATATGAACAGATGTCAAAAAGTGCAGACGAAAATATTGCAGACGACAATTGTCGGTCTTTCGTATATTGTAAGGTCAGACAGACTGGTTTAATGGTGTCTACCTCTCAAATGGGATTCGAAGATGTGCAATCAATGCACCAAAATTAATATATAATGATTATATGCACCATTTTCCACAATATTTGCAAAACCATTCGAAATTTGCATTAATTTTCGTTTCCATTAGACATTCATCCTTTTCATCAGATGCTTTCATTTGGGATGAGTCTTAAAATAGCATATTATGTAAAGGGTTTACGTATGTGCCTGTGATCCTCAATGTAACATGTCCAACATATTTTAGTGGTTGTACATGAAGACTGCTGCTCACTTATATAGCCTTTTACAATTTTGTTAGGAACAGGAAGGCAATGTTGACAGTCTATGGGTGAAGTGAGTTATTAGGGTGATATGTGGTTAAATACCGTTTAGATTTCATCAAAATGCCTATATATCTCAATATCTTGTTTCGCCATGAAACGTGTCTCTTGTAGTCATTTATAATAATCGACTTGACAAGTCGATTTAATTG
>JAULCE010381615.1:0-10131 GCA_032359355.1 Macoma nasuta | reverse complement strand
AAATACATATATTTATATATAAATCAATAAAAAAGAAAGACAACTTGATAGCTACCCGTAAATAGATAAGCGAATTTTCAAACGACAACAGCATATTACGTTTTACCTAAATACAGCGTCAAAATGAAGTACTTTGACGTTACACAAAAGTACCCAACATCGTGCGTCACGTCATTGCAAACTGTGTTGACGTTACAAACGCAGTGTCGGGTCTGGGTCAGAAGTTCTCCATTTCATTATTATAATAGCAAAAAAAACAGAATATGTGAGTGTTGCTGTAAACAATTTTAATTACTATGTTTTCCCAGCAATGATCGCTAACATGATTAACATCCAAACCTTCAAGTTTGTTTTATTTTAGCATTAACACCATGCTTTTATATGAACCGCTTTTAAAGAATATGACATTTAATGTTACCATAGATACAGTCTAAATTTCGCTGCCAACCCTAAACATGATTTGGGTGTATATCATTTGCAAAGGTATCACACACTATAAAGCCCCTTTTTAAGAAATTCTGTTACATCTTACGTCCAGTACATGTCTTAATGGCAAACATAGCTTCTGATCCCGCCCAAACCATTTCATGCAAGTTATGTACTGCACATGTCATTTTTGATTCGCCGATTTTTATTGTATGCCGTATCGTCAAGGAGCCATAAATCATCGCCGCTTCAACACGAATTTCCTTTTGTTATCGATGACTATGCACTGACGGATGTAGTAATCATGTTTTAGACGGTTATTTCTAGTGGTAATTTGTATCAATATATACAAACATCAATGTTAAACGCGATGAAAATGCAGGACATTCCAAAAGTGATCAATAGCTACGACTATCAGATGATGATGATGACGGAAACTATAAAACTAAGAAGCTTTGTTCAGCCACAAAACTTTATACAAAGTGCATCCTATCCATAGCTGTGAACTATATATATATGTTTGGAAACGATGTACGTACATATGTAGCAAACTCTCTTTTGAAAATGAGCATCAAAACTGCATGATTAATTGTCGAGCTTTACATGAACGAAATATTGTTAGTGCTATCGTTTTTTCGCATCGCGCTCGTTGTCCATATATTGTTCACGGCAAGACAGAACAACGCGAGAATCGACAGCTTCATTCTCCATCTTTTCATTCGGGGATGTTATGTCAATTTTCGAACAAACCAATATTCCGAACAATAATTTGGGATCGAGCCTTCTAGGGGGACTAACATTTTGCATTTGGGAATATTTCTATTTGATTGAAAATTAAACATGCATGTAGATAATGAACTGCAAATGATGAATTATCGGAGACGGTATTCTGTGTACGACACCACTTTCCATTTTTGTATAGATATATTCCAAACTACTTAAACGAATATGCTTTTGTCCATTTAAGTAAAATCACAAGCTGTTGGTTTGCCTATCTCAATTATAATTGTTTTCGTTTTAGCTACATTTATCATGAAACCTCACAGGTTAAAATATTTATGTTTATCTATTTGCATGAGTCGTAGTGATTATGGCAATTTGTTGAAAATAACTTGGCCATCGGCATTCATTTGAATCATTGATGAACATCATGTTAAGTATCGGTTAGCTGGATTGGCTTGGTTTATGCCAGCATCGGATGTGATAAATTCCGAGTACTCCCGAATGTTCCTTATGCATGACTTTATGACAGGGTACATTGCTTACATAGCTAAGACAATTTTGCTTCCGACTTTTACATAAATCTTCTTTTGCTAAAGTATGTATTTTTTATTTTATCTATGTCAAAGTCAATAAACGCGCAGAAGAATTTCCCATTTTGATATAATAGCATGTAGAATGAAAATACAATCAAATTTAGGTTGTCCTTTTTTAGTCCGAATAGGTTATTACGTCATGCATTTCAGATAATTTATTCAGTTTGTTAAGTAACATTTGTGAGTAGACTTTGCAACCTAGCGTATCTGTTCTATAGTTCTGGGCCTGATTTGAATCCAATCTCAAAAATAAGAGAAATGATACCTTTTTCTCCATAATTCTGAGTAATCACTCGAACAGAAAATTTGATTCCTGATTTCTAACAGGAAAGAAGGTCTTGCAGGACACACCACATACAATACAAAGAGCCACTCGAACAGCACCGAAACAAGTTTTCTATCAACACGCTCACACAGGTACACACACACACACATACACACACACACACACGCGAGCCCATGTATTCGCAACATATAGAAAACACACATGGACAGGTTACAGACATAAACGAGTTAGAAACCAGGAGTACCGCATTGGAACGGCCAGTGGCAAAACGCTACTAGGGGGTTTAAACCGGTTTAGGGGAGCTCAACCTCACTCTTATCCCATCATCCCTCCATCAGACGTACAGTGTAAACAAACGGTACCCCCGTCCCACTATTCCAAAACATCAGTGATGGCAAATCCAGTTGTAAAATATATGTAAAACAGAATTATTAAAAAACATAGACTGTTTTCGCAAATCATCAAATGTACTCAATGACTTGTCAGAAGTCGGAGGAACTGTAGAGCAGCTATCAAGGGCACGACAGAACACGATTGTGATTAATGAAATCCTCAACTCAACGGAAGAACAGGCCCTAGCAAATCGAATAAGTTGTGAAATGTAAACCCCATAAGATGTAGTACGGGGAACATCTCCGTCAAGATGAGGATACTTTACTATTTTAAAATTAATGTCATCTCTTTTATCATAGATCTGGGAAGTAACTATTCCACTAGAAATTAAAAATCTAAATCAAGAAAGGCTGCTGAAATATCCGTATTGTTAGCTTTATTTGATTGAAGTTCGTAAGGGTAAATAGAAGTAATCATTTTGTCAAAAATATGGGTTATTCATGTTAAATATGTCATCCACATATCATGATGTGTCAATAAAAGCATAGATGATATCTGCCTATGAATCTGGGTTGAGACGTAACATGAAATCTCTCTCAAAGCAGTACACAAACAAATCCCCGACAAGTGGTGCACAATTCGTACCCATAGGAATATCAATAAATTGACCATAAATGGCATTTCCATAATGAACAAAAATGTTATCCAGAAGAGTGATGAGCGCTTCAGAAACATCAGAGCAAGTCCATAGAGTATAACGCTTAACTTGCTCATCTGTATAAATGCACATTTAGTATTACACGCAAGAAACGCTTTGTTTTCTCTTCCAAAAGTCTTCTGAACTTATTTAATAAGTTTATCTTATCAAGGTTGCTGTGATATTATCTCGAATGCTCTTTTATATTTTTATGAACAGATTGTATCTGTGCTATATGACGAATTATTCTTTTGATAAAAAAACTGAACATTTCAATCTTTGCATTGCGATATTTGGATCAAGTTCTGAATTAATATAAACATCTATTTGCGTCACCTTTTGAAATAATTTCAGCGTGTAGTCGAAGTTCTACATTTCAAATACGGGATGCATGAAGCGAAAAGGGGCACTCGGACATTTCAAAAAGGAATACCCAGATCCCTTTATTTGCTATTAACGCAGCATCCGATCATTGAAATTACCATTGTTTATTCATTTACAGGTAATCTACAATTGCTTAACGTGCAAACCCTGATCAGATGCCACGTCAGAGAAAAATTGGCAGCTGATCTGCGTCTACACTGTTATCAATGTCCGAGAGCCCCTTTACGCTGGCCATATATTTCAAAGTTTTCAACTAGATATGGCATTGTTCAGCTGTTACGTGCTTTAACGCATCTTATCAGCTTTATTCAAAACTTGATTTAGTTGCTTTAACCGCCTCATTTGATTTCTTACCCTCATTGATTTATTTAATGTCTTAGCCGTATTCTTGAACCAATTGTTATTCATCGGGTAGTTTCGGAAACAACTCTATTCATATCAAATATATCTCTAAGGTATGCATTTCGCCTCGTCGTGAACTCTTTTTTTCTTTTCATTATAATTGTTGTCTAACCATTGTTATAAGTGCGCTGGTTTTACGTTTGATTTTCGCTGAATCTTTTTAATTGATTGACTAAAGAGGCTTGAATGTCGCTTTGTTATAAAGTTATTTAAGTTGTTTAGTTTTTCTGTAGAATTGATAACATCTCTTTTATCTCTAAATTCGACATTATTTACTTATAGCTTTTGAACACATAGATCCTAACTTAATTTCGATTCCTTGACATCTACATTTCCTATAAAAGTATCAGGAGCTGACCGTGATGTTTTTCCTGGAACACTTAAGTAAAGCGTCATATGATCGGAACATTAACTGACCGACCACTCTTGAAAATCGAACATGGGGATCGTTTCATTTAACAATCGAGACGAAAAACGGAAGAAGAAGAAACGGCGGCGAAATACAAACGAAATGGAAAGGATGAAACGGAACGAGATAGAAGAAACGAAACCTCGGTATAATCCGTGCATTAGCGTCACGAACGTAATCGGATCGAAACGAAACTTGGGAATATTTCGGACTTGATCGTGGTTGCATCGATTAAAACCATTCCGCTACGTTTGATTTTGCTCGATTCGTCATAATCGTTCTTAAAAGCAACGCAACCAAGCGCAAACATGACGCAAACGAACGCAAACGAAACCGAATGAAACCCCCACTGCATATATACTTGTGATTTCTGTATTATGTATAATTAATAATCTACAGTACGTGTGCCTTCTGTAGAGCAGAACATAAATTCGCATTCGTTTGCAACGTTGCCTAGTCGATTGTCTTTTTAAAAACAAACATGCCTTTACTTATATTTAACAGTTTAAGCCCATTCAAATTTAAGTTGTTTTCTTTGTCTACAAGCGAATGTATATGTGACATGTCAGGAAACAAGTGTCCGTCTTGTAAGTACGTGTATGGTTCTAACATGTCGGGTGCCGTAGAGTGATTTCGTTCCCACCAGCTGTAAGTAAACACTACCTAAATTACTGTATTTTTCAATTTAAAATTTAGGTCAGGACTTTTAAAAGTTTTAAACTATAAGGAGGTTTGTACTCATATCATGTATAAACTTAAACTTTCTATGCAACAAGTACCCGAAATTACTTTCAACCACATGATGCATTATATATGCCTTTAAGGTGTCGTTAAATGTACGACATTTGATGGGATGTTTTGAAATAAATTATCAAAGGTAAATCTTCAAAGTAGAACAACCAGGAATTTAAGATAATGATTCAAACATCAAACTTCATCCGCCTAAGTAAAATGCCTCTGTTAGCATTGGGTGTAAACAATGATTTGTGCTATTATCAATTCGAACACATATCAAAAAGTTAAACATGCCAAAAAAAGAGTGTCAAATAATGGAAATCCTACGTACACACACCACTCCTGAAAAAATCATTTTTAATTGTACCCCTGTAACACAAAATGTGCAGTGGTATATTGGAATCACTCCGTTAGTCGGTCGGTCTTTCGGTGTGACATCATCAAAGATAAACGGCTTAGGATTTTACTTACTAAAGACCCGAAATTTTGATTACCATACTGTTATAGATTATGACTCTTGCCATGTTAATATTGCAGAGGCTCTGCATAAGTTTTGTAATAAATGGTGTCGTCGTGAACATGCTGAGTTAAATGCCCTTACAGAATGGAAGAAGCAAGATTTTAGTATAATAGAAAAACGTATTACTTTGTACCGCCATCTTAAGAAAGGATTTCAAGATCTACATTCTAAATATGTTTTTGTTCCCGCAGATAAGGCATCTAATCATGTGATCATCATATGTTTTATCTCAGGAAATCATAAATACTCAATCATATATTTCGATACAGACGTCTGAGCGTTCAATAATATTAGAACATGTTTCTAAGTGCGAACAACTGAGAAGCCGCTGTGAAAATTACACAACACAAGCTCCCAACAATGTGCTGGATACCTAAACTTCATAAAAAAAACATACAAAGCACGTTTCATTACAAATTTATGCTCTTGTACCACTACTGAACTGTCATTACTATTAACATATTGTCTAACTTAAATTAAATAGCACGTGAAATCTTATTGTGACATGGCTTACAAGAAACCGAATTCAGGAATTAATCTGTTTTGGTCAAATAAAAACATTAATGAAGTCTTATACAAACTACAAATAAAAGGTATCTAGTATCCCCACTTAGCACCTATGACTTCTCTACAATTAACACTACCCTTCTACATGACCTTATTAAAGATAAACTAACTCCATTAATTCAGAAGACTTTTGAAAGAGAAAAAATATCTTTTCTCGCGTGTAATTCTAAACTTGCATTCTTTACAGATGAGCACGTTACGCGTTATACTATATGGACTTACTCCGAGGTTTGTGAAGCCTCACCTTTCTTCTTGATAACATTTGTGTACGTTATGGAAATGCCAATTATCGTCAAGTTATTGGTATTCCAATGTGTACGAATTGTGCACCACTTGTCGCGGACTTGTTTTTGTACTGCTATGAGAGAGATTTCATGTTGGGTTTAAACCCGGATTCACAAGCAGATGTCATCCATACTTTCCGATTTTTGGATGATATATTTAACATAGGTAACCCACATGATGACAAAATGCGTACTTCTATTTACCCTAAAAAAATTCAATTAAATAAAGCTAACGGTTCAGATATTTCAGTAGACTTTCTCGATTTAGACCTTTCAATTAATAGTGGAATTGTTTCTTATAAAATCTATGATAAAAGTTAATTACCTATATCATTACGGAGATGTTCCCCGTACTTCATCCTACGGGGTTTAAATTTCACAACCTATTCGCTCCGGTAGGGCTTTTTCTTCCGTTGAGGATTTCAGTGATCGCAATCGTGTTATTACTGAAAAGCTCCTCAAGCAAGAATACAGGTATGACATATTTCGTAAAACCTTCTCTAAATTCTATTATCGAAATATCGCTCTCATTAGCCAGTCTGAATGTTGTTTAAAGGCGCTCCTTTGTCAAGGTATTTCACACCCAGAATTTTATGGTGATGTGATTTAAAAGCTTCGGAAAATAGCTGGCCATGCCCGTGTTCACACTTATTAAACGTATTTAAAATTTCATCAAGAAGGGCTATGATCCAACAATATTACAACGTACTGCATGTTTGGTGGTCAACCCTTTTACAGTTGGTTATCACGCTTCTATCTTCGCTTGTGCGACGACAGTAAGGTCATAATACTCTATGTAAACTACTTTGAAAGCCGGAAACGGAAGGTGTATGTCGGATATTTGTTATGTGCCCGTTTTGTTGTGCCCTTGATAGCTGCTCTACCGTCCCTCTGACTTCTGACAAGTCATTGAGTACATTTGATTATTGGCGAAAACAGTCTATGTTTTTTAATAATTTTGTTTTACATATACATACTGGATTTGCCATCACTGATGTTGTGGACCAATCGGACGGTGATACCGTTTATTTACACTGTACGTCTGATTGGGTGATGATGGGATAAGGGTGAGGTTGGGATCCCCTAAACCGGTTTGAACTTCCAGTAGCGTGTTTGCCACTGAACGTTCCAAGGCGGTACTCCTATCTTTGCCCTATATTTATGTCTGTATTTTGTCCATGTGTGACTTCTATATGTAGCGTATGCTTGGGCTCACGTGTATGTGTGTGTGTGTGTGTGTGCGTGTATGATTGTGCTGAGAAAGTACCCTTTTCTGTGTTGTTCGGGTGGCTGTTTTTTTTGCACGTGGCATGTTCTGCAATATCTTCTGGTCTACCTGTAGTATAACAGTTTGAGATTATCACAGTTGGAGTTTATTTGTTCCGAATTGGAACAAACATTGTCGACTGAAAGCGTCTGATTAAGCACAATATTGGATATATAACCGGGTCTAGATTATTTTAGTTTTACATGCATAATGGTTTAATTATTAACTACTATTTCTTACCACCAGCTAGACAATTTTGTAATAAGTCGCTAGGAGGAAACGATATCACAGAGTGCGAGTTTAAAGGAGCTTCCACATGGCGTGACGGAAGACGCATAATCGAGCTGGGTCATTTGCTTGATCAGCTACGATTTTGTTCTTTTTGTCGGCTCGGTCCAGTACCATTAACTGTATACTGCCTAGTCGATGAGTTGAGGAAAGGCCTGTCTGGCTTCTTTTATGTAAAGTGTCAAAATGTGGATTGTGGCGAAATAAATAGAGTTACATATGAGAAAACGCACAGGGAGAAAGATTTGGGAATGCCTTGCTTCGTAGTCAACACAAAACTTGGAACAGGTAAAAACCGTATTATTTTCATGGCAACAAATTATGTGTAGATTAAAAAATCTAACATTGCCATTTCTCAATGTTTGAGGACTCATTAGAATTGTCTCATCTCATCAAGATGATTAAATGAGTGGCCAAACATAGAAATTTATTGATCAACAACTGAGATACTGCTGGTTTATTTTAATCTATGCACCTTTATCTGGAACCCATTCATATCACTGAAAAATAAACTGTTTCACAGATATCAAGTGATTACTATATAGTACTGGGAAAGGAAAGCGCCAGCCAATGGACAACTTCCAACATTGGTGTAGGAAATGTTTTCACCCCTGTCAGACATTGTAGGTTTAAAATTTATTTCTAAAGCGGGATAACCGCGTCAGACAGTACTTATAAGTATTCACGAGTGTTTTCATTTGGATAAATTGGGGGTTCAGTGTTTTTCCTCGGTATAATGTCTGAAAAGTTGCGGAAACTACATAGAAAAATTCGATATTTTGGTTTGTTTACGATAGATAATCACAATTAAAACAATGCCACCTCGAAAAAGATTTTCTACTCAACACATTTCAAATGGACTCTGAATCGGGAAGATAGTAAAGTTATAGATATTCCTCCCTCAACGCGTCTTTTGATGTCTGCATTTGACAGAATGGTCTTAGAATGATTTTAACAAATGAACAAATGGTGAACATAGTGTTTAGTTTTGCTTTTCTCCCTATTTAAGCTATGGTAGACAGTCTTGGCGGTCCTTGTCGTGTTAACAGCGTGTTGGCAACCCTTGATCTCCCCATCATTAACAACCGGAATTTGAAAAAGATGGAGGATAGGTCTGGTGACCACATTACAGCATTCTCCAAAGAGTCTACTTTATCTGCTTCAAAAGCCGCATTTAAACAAGAAATGGCGTAAGTGAAAGTATATGAAGATTATATATATGTGTCAACGTCTGGAAAAAAGAGGCTTATGGGACTGAAAATAGTATTGACCCTGATCAGCCGCCGCGTTGCAAACGCGGCTTCTGATCTGGGTCACCACTGTTTTCAGTGATTGATAATAAAATAGTGTTGGCACTGAAGAGTTTCCAACAGAGTAGATCCTGGTAAGAAGCCGCGTTGTTAAAGCAGTGGCTGGTGATGGGTTTACTCTTTGAAAGTCCCATAAGCCCCTTTTTTCCAGACACTGACACATATGACAAATAACATACTGCTGAATATACATGTTTATCATGCAACTGACTTTCTCTCTCGCTTTGTAGCTACAATGTCTCAACGTTAAGAACAGCATAAAAATAATCCGCTCCACTCACTATCCAATCCGCTCCTCTGGCAATTTTCAATAAGTTTTAAAACAATTCCCCGATAGTTTTGGCTATTCTCAAATAGTCTATTGTTACACTTATGTAATGAAGAGAGCTTTACCTTTTAGACTGTTTTACTTGACCATTTCCCATCTCCATAGAATAAAGTAAAAGACAAGTTAATATTTCTTCTGCAACTTTGAATACTTATAATTTTACTCTATGTTTAGAGACATAGCTGAGAGAGAGACAAGTGAAGCCAGAAAGTCATTGGAATGCATGGTAGATGACCTTGGAGTGGGTGTGCAGGCAGACTCATCGCCTGGATTGAAGTAAGTGTGTTATTTAAATAACTGAACTTGACTTTATAAGTTGGTTACATTTTCAACTGCCATCTGCAATCATAAATGTTCCTCAGAATTGTGACTAGTTCCTTATTGTCCTGACTGGTTCACTACTGGATTTTCCACTGGTGGTAAAAGTTCAAAGGAAGATTGCTGATGACAGTGTTAACGAATGATGATTTTTAGCGCGTCTGTTTTTCAAAGAAAAATAGTTGAGTTATTGTGATCGCCTTGGCGTCGTCGTCTGCGTCTGCGTCACAAAACTTTAACCTTACCTCATAACTCAAAAAC
>JAULCE010381504.1:0-10131 GCA_032359355.1 Macoma nasuta | reverse complement strand
AATATTAACATGGACATTCCCAGATATGGCATAGTGTGTGTGTGTGTGGGGGGGGGGGAGGGGGGAAGAGACATCTGTTTTCTATGAAAACACACCTCTAGTTCTTATATGGTTTATTTTGCAGGCGAAAATACCTGTACTGAATCAGCAAAGTATGTAAGCTTAACGCGTCATTTTGAGCGACACATTTATCTTCTTTTTAATATTTGATATATAGAGGATCTTTCATGAATATTTATTCAATATCCTTTTTATGAAACGAGTTGACTATAAACATATGTCAGAGCCTTGGCGAGTGTCATATGATTTTAGTCAACTCGTGTCATAAACATGAGATAAAATAAACACGAATGTAAGATTATTTTGTATCACATGAATAGGAATGTGTAGAACATTTAACAGGTATACACGAGACAAAACGTCCTCCGTATAGGATTTTGCCGTAAAAGCGGGAATAAGAGCGCGATGTCATAACAACGCCCTGACTACAACGACGTCATATACAACGTCAGCAGATGGTGTTTCTTTCGTGTCTCAGTCATGCCCATTTTATTATTGAATGGATTTGAATCAATCTTCACAGAATTGTAAAGCCATAACTTCTGTATTATCGAGTTTGATTTGAATCAAACTTCACAGAATTGTAAAGCACCATGGGAAGGTGTGTCGCGTCTTACTCTCGGTCCTCAGGTCAAAGGTCAAGGTCACACTTAAAGGTCAAAGTTCAAATTGCGGTGTTTCTTTTGTGTCTCAGCCACAACTTCCTTCACAGGTAAAGCTTACATGTTGGTATCATGTTGGGGGCATATGCCACTTACAGTGACAGCTCTTGTTAATAGTTGCATTGTTAATTCACATATATGTTGTTGCTTTAAAGATAAGAACTGAGATTTAAGATGTGTGTTTACATACAGTGAAATGTTTCAGATGAAGGGCGACAGATCAATAAAAGTTTCTAATTTCATGTCTTAAATATCTGGTTTTAGCGATAGTCGTAAAGTGTGTACGTGACAGCTAAACACATGGCGTAGGATAAGAAGGTATTGTTGTACCTTTGACGATGTTAAAGGAAAATTGGCAAGCGACCAAGAGTACGATATATCTGTTGTTGTACAGATTATTTGCATTTTTTTGGCAATTTTACACCTTGAGTTCTACGTACTAGCCCCCTGTGGTTGATTTGATTCCCAACTGTTAACATAATGTGTTAGTGACTAATGCTTTACTTGTGAAATAATGTCGTTCCTACGACTGAGTTTTAAAAGTTTCTCCGAAATTGGTATTAAGAACATACCTTTGACCACAGCCATCGTCAAGCCAGGAACATTCCTACATTTCATCGTCTCCTCGATTATGTCTCGAACCTTTGACTCCGTGTTGCCGTCAAACACAGCGGCTTTCAATTCGCCAACACATGCGAGCACTATTACCAGCCGATAGAACCAACAGGCTATTTGCACCATCGTTAGTTCTATCAAAATATCTCGGCGTACATGTAAATGACTGCAAGATATGAGCAACAAAATACAATTAACAACCTTTCGATATTGTAAACAGTGAAATTCCAAACCGGTCGCTAGGTCTCCTCCAATGTGGCGACTTATCTAGCTCTACAATAATTGCCAATTAAATATGGCGAACGAACTAGAAAATAAACCCCACGTGATGCGCTTTTACACCGCGTTAAGTATTATAGCAACTCGACAACTGATTTAGTTTTACACTTATTAAAACTATTTGATTTAGTCCCATACTTTATGAATAACTTCGACAAATTTCTTCTTAAATGATGTCAATGATTCTCGTAGTAAGTGTGATTGCTCCGCACACTTGTATGGTAAAGGCTGGTATTAACAGCGTCTAAAAATTTCCGACCGAACAGATTTTGGTTGTCGCAAACACTGTTTTAATCTTCTTATGTGCCTGTGAGACTCGGCGCAACGTGTCGTCTTCTCAAATCACTGTCTACCTTTTTCTTAAATACACTCTACAGACTAATATTGTTGACATTCTTATGAGACGCCGTGTTGCTCAGTGTCTTATCTCGATCTAAACGAAACTACATAGCCTATGACAAAAACGCAGCCGTAGCATTTTAACCGTTTAAGTGTTGACATATATAAGTGTTGACATAAGCTGAATATCTTTGAACCAGTTACAGTATTCAGAACACACCCCCCGTATATATTTTCTGTACAAGGTGTTGAGACCGACGTCTTAACCCGTATCCCGCTATTCATCACTATAGTTCTACAGCTTGGAGTCTGACCAGAAGCTGATGTATGTCTGATCCGGATCGAAGCTGTGTGACACGCGGTCGATAGTTTCACAAAGTTTACGGACGAGGTTCACATTTTCAGCAAAGGAAGTTGAGCCAGACATCACTTTTCACAGAGGGTAATGGTTTATGGGTCGAGGATCTCCAATTGATGATATACGAGGTCAATATAAAAGTATGAACGTTATTATTTCGCTTTAATCCTTTGAAAGTCAGAGCATTGATAAACTTTGTAACCAGTTTGGGTCCAGATCAGCCACCGCCTAATTTGGCAACTGATTCCGCTCCACTGTTTAAGACCCATTCTTTTCATAGTATTTGTGTTTTGCTTGTGTCAAACGCCTAGTTTTAATGCCTAGTTAACTTTTTTTTTATTTGACAGCCTTTCATTTGAGACAAAAAACGAATCTGGTTTTATCTGACCACTTTGGTTGTTGTAAACCTTCGCGAGCGAACTAGCGAGCTCTAAGCGAACATCACGGCAACACCCGTACAAGAACTTTAAAAAAAAGGAAATTCAGTAAAAGTAAGAAGGATAAAGAACAATACCACCGGTCGTACTGCATCTAGCTTTAAAAAAGTGACATTGATAAACACTTCGGTCAGCCAATTTCACGAACGCCGATTACTAGGCGACATTTTTTCACCGCTGCAAGACCAACCATGCATTGTTTAGAATGATATTGGTATTTTCGCCATTGGAAGAATAAGGAAAATAAAACGAAAGACAGGCAAGAAAAATATTTTCCACTCTCATTTCATCATCTAGGAGATTTGTAGGTCATCAATCCGCCATTTACACAAAATGGCTCGATTAAAAAGTATTCGGTAGCAGTTTCAAATAATCCGCAATTTTTAACGGCAGCTGTATAGCTGTAACTGTTTGAGACCCCAAACTGGAGTTAAGAACATCTGCTTGTCAACACAAACCATTGCGAAAAAGTCATAGAATGTATCAGAAATAGGGATTGCGAATAATGGTAGTTAGCTGTTGCTTTACTTTGATCGTTAACATCTCAGTTTTTCAAATTATCAAGAATACTTCGGCGTGCTACTTAAAGGTGCTAGATGGCTTCATTCATGGTCACCTTTTTCAGGGTAATGTTGCTCATTCAATAAGGAAAATTTATATTTTAATCATGTTCTTTAATCAGCTGTTCCTATCTCCATATTTTTCTGCATAGAAAGTTCTGTTATATTTTTTTAAAAAACTGCATTTTATCTAGAATTGAATGTCAAGATTTTCTTATGATGTGATTTTATGAATGTTAATTTGAAGCCAAATTAAAAAGCGCTTAGCAAGTGATAAGTTTTATTTAACGGATACAATAATGTTTTCATATCAATTGATGAGTTTTACTTGAAATGCTATTAAAAGACTTGAACAATGTACAACTTGAGTATGATTTCAATGACAACATACCATGAAAAACACAGGCATCTCGATTAGCCATAGAATATGAAATTAAAAAAGAGAGAAATGATTATCTAAAAGAATTGGCATGTCTCGCATTTTTGTCCAAATATGTAAGCTTAAAATTTCAATATAGAAGCAAAATAGGATACATTTATAAAGCTTTCACTTTTGGCAATGCCGGCGTTTATTTTAAATCCGTATTTTAGTGATGATATAGGGAGACTGGACGGTGGTGGATGGGTATGTACACACACGGTTATATATTCTAAGGAAGAATAGGAATGTTTTGACAAACACATATTTTGTAGCATTTGAAGCATATTAAAGTCATGGTTTGTATATGAGCACTTTTTACGATTTACACGTGCAGATCACAAACGAAAATACAACTGTAAGCCTTTCGTACTAGTACATTACCTTACCGATTAAACTAACAAAATAATATTTTTATTAAAATCAGTACCACTAAAAAAGAAGCGAAAATTGTTGAGTCAAGCCACTTTGATATTGTTACTTACACAGAAATTTAACTACGGCAGCATGGGCTACAAATAACTACAAATTCGTTCATTTAATAAAACAAATGAATGAGCATATCGTGGAAATTGTTATGCAGCTATTTGGGTAAACGTTAAGGATACGCTCACGTGCAAGATGGTTTTCTACATATTTCCTAATACGAACAACGATTTCATAAATTCAACAGACACATAAAGGGTATAATTTCTATCACTTAAGAGTTTAATCTTTACTTGTTACAGGAACCTTCTACAAGAAAACCCCAAATGTTCAAAATAGTCTTCCCCCTTATAGCTATTAATGGAAATTAGAGCAAGCACCAGCGAGTATAAGAAAGCTCAAAAAGTTATAATAATCACATGTATTAACAGATAAAGAGATGATATTGAAAATCCGTGCATGTCAAACGTTTAAAAAACATATAGAAATACACAACTGTAGTGTAGACTTGTTATAATGGAACCTGAATGGCATTTAACAGTTTATTTTTTTTTAAAGCTATTGCATAAAGCTGTCTTAAACGTCACTGAAATCATGTCAGTCGTTGCTGAGAAATAACCCAGATACGCATGTTTGTTTAATATACTATGCATGATAATTAATGGGCAATAACTCTTAAACCTCATCTGACCGGAATGCCAAACAATATGTGTATCCCCGTTAGGAGTATAAGCTTCCTACTATTGTTTCAATAATGTTGTGTACATAGCTTCGGAGAACAAGTACGGACTTTTGGTAATAACAAACATAAAAGGTGCGTCCGAGATAATTACCTTAGCAGTCATCTAAACTTATACAAGTTATGTTACAATGCAGTCAGCAGTTGCTAAAATATAATACGGATAGGAATGTTGGTATATAACACAGTGTGTTAACTAACCAAGTGGGACACCTCTTTTAAAAATCATCCGACTAGAATGTCAGAATGATATCTCCCTTTTATAGAGATATAGAAGCTTTATATAAATTTTGTTTTATACCAGTAATAATTTGATGAGAAATACCGCGAACAAACGCACCAATCGACCAACGAACGGACCGATCGACAGACAGACAGACAGACAGACGGAAGACAAACGTATAGACAAAATGACTATTACAAACTCCCAACTTCGCTGATGGGGGTAAACACAGAGTTTTGTCCTTTGTATGTTAAAATTGTTTTAGGACGTTGTTCAAATGTTTCAATTATCAAAGCAATAGCATTGATATTTCAGGAGAGGTTATTTTTGGTTGGCAATTTTACAATTCAAAATGGGGACTAAAATTTCATGGGAAGGCTTACTAGAGTTATATTTTAGCAGTATACAGTCCAATATTTGTGATAAATATGTGTTTCATATTACAAAGCAATAGGTTTCATGATTCGGTGAAGAAAAACTTAATATAGATGCAGCACCAAAACTCAATATGTGTAGGATATTTAGTGTTGGACAGTACGTGTACAGAGATAATTAGCCTCAGATTTTGTTGTCATAGTTTATTGATAAAATGAGTCACATGGTTGCTTACATGGTTGCTTACATCGAACCTTAGTACAAGGTCACCAACAAAACATTGAAAATAATCATACTGATTACAGACTTCAAAGTTTGCCATATACGCAAAACGCCCTCTTCAAAGTTTGCCATATACGCAAAACGCCCTCAGCACTTAAATTTCAATTTTCTAAGTCTAAAATGGGGTTATCCAGAAGTATGTTATATTGCATGATTCAGTTATGTTATGATTGCAAATGAGTATTCTATGTTTTGTAGAATTTTATTTGTGCTAACTCTGAATGAGAGTTATAATAGCACTTCAATTACTTGAAGTTTAATCAAAAATATATATTATCTTTACTGATGTCAATATACGTGAACACATTCTGTTTTGTGGTTACTTGAAGTCACGGCTAAAATTGTAATCCAAGTTGACTCTATTGGATGGCACGTTTTTTTGAAGGATAGTTATCTTGATTGTATCAGGCTTATGTTATTATTGTCATGAGTTCATCTTTGTATGCAAATCTTTATCACTGCGACAAAATAGTTTAAGCGTACACATCTTACGGTTAAACGTTTGTCTTATGTTTGTAAGAGTTGTAGGTTTTTAACAATCGATACAAATTGCTAAACCAGGTGGTTGCTTATTCAGTAAATAGTTGAACACGACGCATGTTGATTCAATTGAGGCTCTGGGGCAAACAGCAATCGTCCAATTACATGACATAATAATGTAGCAAATGGGCATCGATTATTGCATTGGTAAGCATCAAACCAAGTTAAATTGATAGTTTCGTTCAAGAGAGAGAGAGAGAGTATAGAAATGATTGTCAACAGAAAGGCATTTTCGCGACGATAGATCCCAGAGTTCAGAATTCGCGACCAAGGAATTCTGACGTGCACAATGACAAACCGATGACTAGACTACGATAAGCGTCCGAACTCGGCCCTTATGAAGGCAGCTGGGGATTCAAATAAAAACAAAATTAGTTCATCTTCAGACAAACTGATGAGATATACAATATTAATCATTTCGAATGTATTGCTCCCCATGCAGAGATCATTATTTTAAGATTTTGTTTTAATTATTTATGCAGACGATACATGTACTGGTAGATATAACATATAATATAAATACGTTTAAGCATATTATGATTTTTTTCATTTTCCTAGTCAAAGTTTGCGTCTGCAAATTATAAATCATACTTTATCACCACCATCAATATAATTTACAAGGCAGCTATTTACAAGGGCTACCTTTATTAACACAATTATTGAGAACAACGCGACTTACATATTTTGTTCAGCATAATAATTTCTGCACACCAAAACATCGATCTATTTCTTAACAAGCGAATGACTATTCTCTAATGAATGTTTTAATTCAAATGGAATTGGGTACAATTAAAATTACGAACGATTTCTTCTGTATCCAGACATCTTTTAAAATACCCACAAATGTTATGAAAATTTAAGCAAATACTTCTTACTGTTACCGCTGACGACTTTCATTCTTTTCTCGCTGTCTACCCCTGGGTGAGATAGACAATCGCGTTCTCAATGAAGGTTCGTACAAACTCGGTGTTGTGCTACTCGTTGTAGATCCTCAACACATATCTGTTTGAAGGTGGATTTCCCTCTTCCTGGAAATAATCTAATGTATGACTCTTACAGTGTATGCTGATGATGCTGAGCGTGAATTTCTTATGGGAGTAACAAACGTGATTTTTGATCGATTTTGAAAATTGAGAAAGTTTCATAATGTTACATTCATTTCTAATTGTGGTCATATTTTTAATTAATAAGTACTTCAACCTACCATACGGGGTTTGGGGTCAAACATTTACAACCCTTATACCTTTATTCACATCGTATGTGGTGCTGGGTGGTTCTAGATGTTCTAGATTGGATCGATACGTTTGGTAATGACATTTTAGACTTTACCGAAACAGAATTGGATATAGTTCCCTAATTTGTTGTTATTGTCGGTCCAGATTTACCTGTCACTACCGAGTATTCCCGTATAAAGTCGTATAAGGCAAACGAGTGGGGCCGAATAATACCTCGGAAGTTTTTTAGTGACAGTTTCTTTTGGTCAAACAATACATTCATTTTTTATTGTGATCACACATTTAATAAATAAACTCAACATGTCAAACGGGTGTCGGGTCAAACATTTGGAAAACTGTGGTTTTTTTTTGTATTTAGCTCGACTACTCGAAGACCATGGAGAGCTATTACAGTCACCCTTGCGTCGGCGTCGGCGTCGGCGTTGCCAGCTTGATTAAAGTTTTGCGCGCAAGGCATTTTCTAAGAAACCATGTATGCTATTGCCCTGAAACTTCACACACTTATCCGAGGTGATGACATTACCTAGTTGGTCAAGTCCAATAACTCTAGATTGAATTATGGCTGAATTATTTCTCCTTTTTGCACTTTTAAAGTTTGGTTAAAGTTTTGCGTGCAAGGCCTTTTCTCAGAAACCATATATGCTTTTGCCATTAAACTTCATACACTTATCTGAGATCATAACATGACCTTTTAAAACACGTTCCATAACTCTTGATTGGATTTTGGCTGAATTATTCCCCCTATTTTGGACATAGAAAGTTTGGTTAAAGTTTTGCGTGCAATGCCTTTTCTAAGAAACCATGTATGCTATAGCCCTGAAACTTCACACACTTATCCGAGGTCATAATATTACCTAGTTGGTCAAGAAGTCCCATAACTCCAGATTGAATATGACTGAATTATTTCCCCTTTTTGGACTTTTAAAGTTTTGTTAAAGCTTTGCATGCAAGGCCTTTTCTCAGAAATCATATATGCCATAGCCCTGAAACTTCACACATTTATCCGAAGTCATTTCATTACCTAGTTGGTCAAGTCCCATAACTCCAGATTGAATATGACTGAATTATTTCCCCTTTTTTGGACTTTTAAAGTTTGGTTAAAGTTTTGCATGCAAGACCTTTTCTCAGAAACCATATAGGCTATAGCGATTAAACTTCACACACTTATCCGAGATCATAACATGACCTTTTAAAACAAGTTCCATAACTCTTGATTGAAATTTGGCTGGGTTATTCCGCTGTTTTGATTATGAAAGTTTGGTTAAAGTTTTGCATGCAAGGCCTTTACTCTTAAGCTATGTATTTTTTTTGCATTGAGACTTTACACACTTATCAGATGTCATCACATGTCCAAATAGGACAAGTCCCATATCTCTGGATTGTATTTTGAATGAACTTTTCCCCCCTTGAGTCAAAGTGCCTAATAGTCGAGCTTGCTGTCTTACGGACAGCTCTTGATAGACTTTATCGAAACAGAATTGGAGATAGTTTCATAATTGTATTGATACAGTAATTCCTAATTATGATCACACATTAAGTAGGTATAGTACTTCAACATTTGAAACGGGTTTTGCGGTCAAACATTTGGAAATTTTTATTTTTATTTTTGTATTTTGTCATTTTACAATTATGTTTAGCTCAAATTATATGTTTTTTTATCTTTCTGAAGAAGAAGATCTACTGCTGCAAGGGCTTTCAAAATTAAAATTTATCGTGACATCTAATACCATTTTTTAAATTGTATGTTGAAGATGCTGAGTATGATCTTCTTTTGAGGGTAGCATCATGTTTGATGATAGATATTGAGAAATGGATACTTTTTTATAAAAGAAATTTAAATTCATTTCTGATTGTGATCATGCATTTATCAAACTAAGTACTTCAAAATATCAAACTGGTTTTCGGGTTAACAATTGTGAAACTGTTTTTATTTATATTTTATTTTTGGATCTTGTAATTTCGATTTTGGACTAATTGTTACCAATTATATTAAACGTTAAACTTTCGAAAACAAAATTCTAAATCGTTTTCAAATTTGGAATGTGGTTACATCTTAAACGCTTCTTGACATATTGTAATGTTGAATGCTGAGTTTGACCTGTTGTTCATGGTGAAAAGTTGTGGTTTTAGGTGGATTTTGAAAATCGGATATAGTTTCATAAAACTTTGTAAAATTAATTTCTAGTTGTGATCACACATGTATTATTAAAAACCTATTGAAAACTTTTTTTATTTTCACTCATTTTTAGCTCGACTATTCATAGAATAGTAAGCTATTCCGGTCACCTTTTCGTCGGCGTCGGCGTCGGCGTCGGCGTTAGCAATTGTTTGTCCGGAGTATAACTTGAAAACTACTGGATAGAATTTCATGAAACTTCATATTATGATAAAACACACTGAGAGGAAGCGCAGTGCAAAGAAACCATAACTCTATTTTGACTATTTACAGAATTATTGCCCTTTGTAATTTTTGTTAGCAATAGTTTGTCCGGAGTATAACATGAATACTACTGGATGGAATTTCATGAAACTTCATATAATGATAAAGCACAATGAGAGGAAGTGCAGTGCAGAGGAACCATA
>JAULCE010381393.1:0-10132 GCA_032359355.1 Macoma nasuta | reverse complement strand
ACCAGCCGCCACGTCAGTGACGTGGCGGCTGGTCTGGGGCTACACTGTTTGCTATATCCGAGTGCCCCTTTTCGCGTAACGTTGCCCAATTATGCTAGTTTTAGACTCATCCCGACGAAAACATCTGATGAAAATAGGAAATAGCTTATGAAAACTAAAATACCAACTCTGAATGGTTTTGAAAACGTTTTGAAAAATGGAACTTTTGCTCAGTATGAACGAATGCTCCATTTCCAAAAATGTTTACAAAGAGTATGTTCTACACTGCGTGAAACGGGGTTTCTATTAGGTAACGGTTAATTAGACATATTGTTTTCTTTTCAAGAATAGAGAACATGAGACTAAGATGGAGAAGCAGCCCGCAGATTGTCGTTAGAGATGGTGATGAACAGGACATATCACGACTACATGCCAAGGCTGAAGGTATCAGATGTACAATCAACCGTGGTCTGCGAGAATTCAGGCTCAGTGCGGAAATCACAAAAGCACAGGTTGATACAATATACGAGAAGCTAGTTGAAAAGTCTAGGACTCTGACTGAAAAGGCGAAGAAAGATATCGATACAGTTTCCAAGTCAGAACAGTTAAGGCTTGAAGCGATCGCTGCTGGAAAACTTCTTGAAATTCACACCAGGTATGTAAGCGGGATGTTCAAATAATTACTTGATACAAATATATTTGTCCCAAATCCTGTTAAGTGTGCTCCTTTCCTAAAGTAATATTCTAGATACATTTCGCCTCTTCACAGTTGTTTGCAAATATTTTGAAAATACTCCGTTTATACTTGAATATTGCTGAACAAAAGTCTACATTTCAAACCTTTTCAACCATCACCCACACATTCATTAAACATCGTGTTGTGTTCATTAACCCTCAATGTTTTTATATTGAGTAATGCAGTCAAATCGGACATGTTTATTTGTTTCTCATCGGCGTCCGTATTGTTTGCAATGAAAACAATATTATTAGAGTAGAAACGAATTTTACTACACGAGTTTATGCGTTGAGTAGACTGAAGTGAATTGATGTTAAGTCCATTTATTCGGTACTTGTTTAATCTAACAATTTGATATCCACTTGAACTGC
Organism: Macoma nasuta; assembly: GCA_032359355.1. Taxonomy (NCBI): domain Eukaryota; kingdom Metazoa; phylum Mollusca; class Bivalvia; order Cardiida; family Tellinidae; genus Macoma; species Macoma nasuta. The sequence continues at coordinate 9,046 of JAULCE010381393.1, read as the reverse complement.
GCCGAAAACAAACTTACTCACCCAGACAACCCGTTCTTTAAATGTTGAATATAACGTATCCATAGACGGATCGGATACCACATGAGTGTTATGGCGGATTGAGTAGAAAAAATGTTTGACGTTATAAGAAATGAAAGACCCCCTGGAAGTGGATATATTAATTTATTATTCATGTAACATATAGTGTGCTGTCATCATCTACTGCAAAATGTTTAAATGCTAACGAGACGCCATGAAGAAGACGCCCCGGCTGATCTGGATTTACACTGTTTGCAATGTCCGAGGGTCCCTTTTCCAATAACGCCAGCCTCCTATCATTTGTTTAGTGTCCTTAGAGAGGCCATGTTAAGTGCATTTAAAATTACATTTTATAAACTTCGACCTTTGTGCGATACGTAGTACGATTCCGATTTTTATTAATACAGCTCATTTAACATTTCAACAGGTTGTCGAAACTAGGCGACCGAACTGGTAGAGATACCAAACATCACATCGAACACCGATTGTCGACCCTCTTTTCTGAGTTACAGAATCTTAGCGATGTTGTCATCACTAAACAAATGAACTTTAAAATTAACGACAAAACAAAAGATTATCTCAAATCTGTTTATTCACTCGGAAATCCAAGAACTTTTCGCCAAAATCGAAATACCGTGACAGACAGACAAATCGCAACATTACATTCAGACCAAACTCCAAAACAAAATACGACCGTGTTCGATGATAATAGCAGTTTGTCAACCAGTAACAATTGTTCAATGACATCTGTTAAATGCATAGGTGAGGCGCTTAGCAGTTCTCCATCTTCTGCCTCAAGTGGTTTCTGTCTGATTAATTCATATGGTCCAGTTCAGAATGAATTTTCAGGCCAGGTATATCCAAATCATAGAAACGTGGACCAAATTTCAGTAGACATTTCACTTGATGACTTTGAATCAGAAGATGCAAAAGAAATGTTTGACGATTCGAATGGCAATAAGTGTTTGGATTACGCTTATTCCAAAATGTTGTATTGCCCGTTCCAAGAACAGGAATATGAAACAAAGAACGCATTTAACATACATAGCCATTTAGAAGAAACAAGTTGCAGATCATCTGTAACACTGAGTAGTCAAACTAACGTCAAATATATTAATGAGTGGATCCAAGGTGGAGTGACAGATTTTTCTAATGAGATTGAAGATTGTAAATCAACAGTCCCAGCGCCATGTATTTCCATAACATACGAAAGTGAGTTTCAGACATGTGACCATAGAGGTGCATGTGTTATTCCCGACATTGCATTTCTCCCTAATCACAAAATAATCTTGGCTGATCACTACCACAATAACGTTCAAGTCTTTAACAAAGATTTCCAGTTAATATCGGAAGAAAAGTGTCCATATCCAATGAGTGTTTGTGTCGTTGATGACAACACAGTTGCAGTCAGCCTACGGCGGTCAGCTGCAATAGCAGTATTTCGTATAGAAGATACTGGGGTCAAGCGGGTGAGAGAAATATCAGTCAGTTGTTCCGTGTACATATGGAACGTTATTTACAAGTCTGAACACCTCTATGTCGTGTGCGACAAGAACAACGTGCACGTTTTAACACTGGATGGGGTACACACCAATATGATAAAAACCGGTGTTCCGATTGAAAGAGGATACATTCGCTACTTCGACGTCAGCGATGATGGAAACCAGCTTTACCTTTGCGAAGGACAAGGACTTCGCTGTATAGATAAGGACAGTAACCATAAGTGGACTTTCGATTCTTCAGACGTTCCTCTTATGTTAAGAGCAATGGACAACCGCGTGGTGGAGGACGTTTATTTCACAAACGGTCGACTGCTGGCGACCAATTGGATGCAGAACAAAATTTTTGAGATATCTTTGGATGGCAGGTATGTGAGAGACGTTGTGACCACGAATCTTGATAGTCCAAGGGCTATGAGCGTATCCGGAGATAAACTTGTGGTAACACAGTTCAACCCAAACATAGATAACAAAAAGAAGAGAATGGTGAAAGTGTTCAAACTTAGTCTGAACTAGTTATGTTTGTATTAACAGGGTAAATACTGTGTATTATATCGTCAATGTCGATCAGAAAATACATAATGGTCATCTAAGCAATAGGCACTTACTTTTTATTTGAACGATACAGACGCTATTTTTAGTAATTAGTAAATTTCAGGTACAATGTAAACACTGATATTTGCCTCGGAACTTACTATACAGTTGTAATGTACATGTACACGTTAATATTGTGTTTTACTTTTACCATGTGAACTCTTTTGTCTGTTGATCGAAATTGGACAAAACCATTGAGGTCCATTTTAGTGTTTTGATGGGAGATCAAGCCTTTGCTTGACGGTATGACATTATTTTCATTAGGAACGATTACAAACCATTACATTGTTTCAAAATGTATTTCCACCCACCTATCATGTTAAGTTTACAGTGGTTCTGTCAAATCGTTCTTTTGCGCAATTGATTTATATGTTTGCACTGGAAAGTATGTGGTGATGTAGGAGTCTGTCTTTCCTGTGTGCGGGGTAAATGTCTGGGACTTTTAGGCATGATAAAAGTTTACTCTCGTTCAGTGAATTGATAAGTGTTAGTGACAGTTTTGCCACAGTATTGTCATAATTCAATTGTAACCACTGTTTATGTGAGCGGCTATAATTGATAATTCAAAGTTACCATGTCGATTCCGATTCCTATTTTGTGATTGTTTTGTTTTACTATCAAAAATGGAGTATATAAATAATCCATGTTTGTTTGAAAATAAATTAAAGGAACAAATAAGCTGAATTAAATATTGCAACAAACAGGAAAACAAATAATTAATGGTAAAAAAAATGGTATTCAGGCATGTTTTTCATAGGAATATATTTTAAGACAAACAATGATGCCCGGATCTGAAATTTGTAAATTTGTGGCAATATTGGCAGCGAAAGAGATAACTTTACCGCTGAGTAGGAATGAAACTGAAAATATATGTCATGGTTCACCAACATCTACTCGTGGATTCGATGAGGTCAGTGAACCTCATCATTAAATATATTTTGCAACACATATTATCTCGCTGTTTAACTCTAAGTTCGAACTCATTTCCGTTTAGATCTTGTTCTATCACAGTCTTAAATGCTGCGAACCGTGGCGCCTTGAAGACAGGTATAACGATCGGTGTACATTAATTGAAAGCAGATTGTACAGTGTTGATCTAAATCAGAACTTTTTATAGCAAAGTAGACGAATACCGATGAACATGGCAAAGAGTGTGGCCTTACCAGAAACCGAGTCAACTGTATTCGAATTATTTCCGAACTGATTAGGATTCTGAGTGTAAAATATAAATGAGTTAAATATATGCGTTGTGTTTTCCTTGGATTTGAAAGACCAGTTTTGTAGTACTAAAATGCTTAAAAGACAATGTATTTGCTGACTTTTTATCCGGAGTCATTTTCGTTGTCACTTCCCGGATAGGTTTTCGATGAACATCACGACATGGGAAGTGCGCCATTTGAACATTGTAAATAAGTTATAACCGGTCAGGCTTGTATGCTATAAATGCATTTGAAGATTTCGGTATATAAACGTGATGTTACATAATGCTGCAAACATACAATGCACTGATCAGACGGCTGGAAATAAATACTTAGGGATATTTGAATTCATGAAAAGACTGATCGCTTACTTCGAAGTAACGAGCTTCGTTAGTATTTTCTTTAAAAGCTAAAAGCAAAAAGAGATTATAACAGAAATCATAGAAAATAGTAATTTTGCAACAGAGACGGATCAAATGGTCTAATGCAATTAAAAACTTCAAATGGAGATACTTATAAGTTATCTTTATTAGATTCAAACAAGCTAAATAATTATAAATAGACATGATCATATTTAATAAATGTAACATTTCAATTTCTATTAAAGTATAAATTCGACTTTACCATAGTCGAGGTTCGATCGTTAATTGTTTTTTATCGACACAGACAATAAAGTCATATTATGTGTTCAGTTACGCGTGAGTTCAATTCAATATCAACGGATGAATCATCTACTAGTGTTATATATACATATAGATACTAGTTGAATTTCAGATCATACGTTGTCCTTAATCATTTATACAGATATTCGCAGTTGTACGGTAGGAGTGTTCTGGCTATTTTGTAAAAACTCTATTTCTAATCTGACTCCAATCTGATTGTATTGGTAACCAGCCTTCCTCTGTTTTACGCGTTATTTATCGACACAAACGTAATCCAACTTTAATCAGATATACGGCAGTGCCCTTTACTCCATATGCTACATTTAAATGATGAATGGCTAGGCAAATGTAAAATGCCACCGTTTATTTTTGCTTTGAAACCATTGTGGTATATGGATCACTTGCTCGCTACGAGCAAATGCTCCATTTGTCACAATATTTTCAAAAATCGTCTGCTACAGAGGTGCTACAAGTTGAAGCCGAATATGTGGAATAAAGGATCAAAATCAAGCCTTGGAGACATCATTTAAAATCGTCTTTCGTTAACGCCCTCTTTTCACCCAGGGCCTTTTCGATACTCTCGGCAATTTTCCCGTAGCCGCAGATGCGGAAGGCGCGATTGAGAATCTGAACCATCTCCTTCTTCGGCTTATGGCCTCGCCACTTCCACAGCAGGTTGAAGTTGATAATCACGGCGGGCTGACCTGCAACCAGAGCAAATAGTGATACAACTATTTTAGAAATTGAGTCTACTTGTAACCCTTATCATACTGCTTTAATGATCGACTGCTGAAAGTGTAGTTGATCTTTAAGCATTGTTAGTTTCACTTCAAATTTAGAGTTATTCTGTGTGAGTTTCAAACAGCTTGGGTCCGGCTCAAACGCCGAGTTACTCGGCGTCTGAGTCGGATCTATGCTGTTTGAAAACATTTCCATGGTCGCGGTTAGAATGCAAATAATATGAAAAAACTCCGATCGTCTTCTCTAATATATAATATTGCGAAATGAATATGTGTCAAACAGTAGTTTGCTTGATCTTTAACTCTTTTAGCGCCAAATTTAAACTGTCGTCTGCGACAAGTTTCAGTTCAAATATTTTAACGAAACGAAAAGAAAAATGTTAATATAGGAATAACTTTACACTTTCCGGTACCTCTATAATACGACTTATTTATATGGCAAAATGTGAAGTCCCTGATTAGACGGCGCCTTGGAAAGGCTGAAACTGCACTATTTGCAATGACGCTGAGTTTTGCCTCGAATATGAGTTATCTTTGCGTGAGTTTCAAACAGCTTGGGTCCGGTTCAGACGCCGAGTAACTCGGCGTCTGAGTCGGATCTTAGCTGTTTGAAAACATTACCATGGCCGAAGTTAGCATGATTAGGGTTAAAGTGGATATAACGCTAATATTTCCAGTGTAAAAAACTACATTTCAAAGCAAAATAAATGCAAATAATATGAAAAAAACCGATCGTCTTCTCTATTAAATAATATTGCAAATGAATTTGTGTCAAACAGTGTGGAGACTTTGATCTGGCTTCAAACTATTTGCAAAGGTTAACCCCTATCCTGCCGCCAAAACAACAGTTCGCTGATTTCTCTTATGCTTGTTATCCTAACCTTGTTCGATTCATTTGACATTTGGTGAAACTGTTAGCCGAGTGTCAAACAGCTTGAACGCCGAGTAACTCGGCGTCTGATCCAGGTTCAAGCTGGTTTACGACATTAATAAGGTTGCGATTGGCGTGAAATGGGTGAGTTACTGGAAAGGATAGCGTTACTACAGTCTCATCGGACACGAGGAGTGTCTCTTATCACAAAGGTGACAAAACATTTAATTAATCAAATATGATGGTTTAAAGTCCAGGGTCAAACATTTTAACGCAATATTAAACTTTTATATACTAACATGTTTAACCCCATTTTACGGGTATCTTATTTAAATGTTACAGTCGAACTTCGATGTCTCAAGCACTCTATATGTTCAATTATACACTTTACTCCATATGGTATTTTAGAAGGAAACAATCTGATGAAAAATATGAATATATAGGCAAAATGGTAAAGTCATTGCTGAATTATCTTGAAAACTTTGTAGGAAAAGTAGCATTTGCTCGCGTGGGAAATGGATCAGGATCATATGCCCCAGTTTCCAATGTGGTTTCAACTCAATTAAAAAAAATGGCATATTGTTTTACACAGATATTCATCTTTATAATTAGATGTTATACAAAATGCTACATTTCCTAACACTGTTTTCAATAGTTATCAAATACAAGGGTAAATCAAAGGCTTCTAAAACTTGGTGTAGCTTTCAGTCTTTCAGCAGTAAACAGTTATTAGTCAAGATTGGATATTTTCCAATCGCCAGTCTATATCTATATTTTTTCTGCGAGCGTCGACATTATTTCAGTCATTTTGCGACGCCCGGCTAATTAATGGTTGAGGAAGACCCCCGTAGTAGACGTACCAGTGTTCATGTTGTTAGACGCATACAGGTATCGTGCTTAAGCAAAGTATGCAGTGACTTCTCTATAAATAGTCTTTAACACTTAAATTAACTTAAGTGATGTTAAGTCTCATTTTCAGAGAAAGTATGTGAAGAGATATCATTTTGAATGACTTTGAAAATGTCTTTCGACAACACTGTGCTTTTGCAAAATGATGCAATTGCTCATTAAAAGACAACATTTCCTTTTCACACAAAATTGTCAATCAGATGCGTCAAACGGCAAATATATGGAGTAAAGGGTTGAAATGGAAATAAAACTTATTAAATCATTTACATGAAAAAATGGTTCAAACTGACCGGACAGAGACATTATCCGAGCCGAACTAGATCAGTCGTTTATCCAGCGGAAGGATCTACTATTTGTTAATACATCGCTGGACAAATTAATATTTAGGGAATTATGGTACCGTGTGGAACACACTACAGGGCACACTGTTTCTACCTGACATTTTCTCCTCTATCACGTCCTCGTAGGGTATACCCAGCTCGTAGCTCACGTTCTGTATGGTGTCTGCTCGTAGGTAGGTGGCGAGAGACAGCAGGCTCTGGTGACTCAGGACAGGCACCACGTCTGCAAGGTAAACATCAGAACAATCACTTATACACGGTGTTCTTCAAATAATAACTCCTATCTACCACTAAGGTAAATTGGCACTAACGTTGTTTTGGAAAACTTCATAAATCTTCGTAAAAAAACCATAACTGTCATATTGTCGAATTGTGCTTACACTATTTTAAAACAAATTGTCGGTGCTATTCTAAAACCACGTATATTGCATTTTTTAGAATAAATGGCGCATACATGGTTTTAGAATAACACCGACGACATGCGATTAAACTTATGATGGGAGTATTGAAAATGGACAGCATTTACACGCGAAAAGAAAAGTGAATAAACTAGTTGATTCTATCATATTTCGTTGGACATATATGCTATTCATTAAGATTGTTTACATTGTGCTAACCATATATTAAAGACGTGGCCTTCATGACCGGGCGGTTAATGTCACAGTCCGACCATTTCTCCGGATTTTTCCGGAGATCCCCCGGATTTTCCCGGGTTTTTAAAATATTCCCTATAACCATAGTGCTAAAATGTCAAGCAGCATGGATCACAATGATACGCCGTGTCACACGGCGTCTCATTGGGATCCAAGCTGTTTGCAAATGTCATCAAAAGTTCTTCCGTAGCACACATAAAGGTGAATATCTGCTAAAACCCTCTAATTTTTCATGGTCCAGTTATGGTCACCTTGCGAGCCTCATTATCTCGATCTTTGATTAGTCGAATGCATGCGTTCAAATGCATACATAATTTGAAACAGAAAGTGAAGCAGTGAAATAGTTTCTTGCTTGATACAACTTATTCCAGTAGACCATAGTGCATTGCGGTTATGGTGAATTCCGGCTTCAGGGTCCCAGATAATGTGCGTATTTCACATTCTAATATCCTTATTTCTTCACCAAACCTATGGAGTGACCACTCATTATAATCGTCTTGAAAAGACTGGGAACCTGTTGTTGACATACGCGAAAGAAAACCAGAACTCACTATGCCGCAAAGCATTATGGTCAACTGGAAAGTTTAGTACATGTATTGGTGCCTGTCGGTGTTTGGGGTAATTTGACCTGGATTTAAATTAATTTTTACTAAAAGGACGCCTCAGTGAAAATTTTATGGAAACATGACACTGTTTAGGTCATTTTTGAAGACTTTATTACTTTCGGTATGAACCGCTTTGGAGCCAGACCACACGCTGAGTAACTCGGTGTCAGATCTGGCTCCAAACGGTCTGTACAGATGAGCCTATACATTAGCCTACTATATTTGTTTTTGTTCTTTCTGGTTGTGCCGTATAAATGCACCTAAAATAGCATATGAAGAAGACGCTAAAGGGCAATATGAAACATAGATTTGTACTGACGTTTGACAGGGAATTCGCCTATAATCCTGATCAGATGCCGACTTGGAAATATTATAGTATGCTTATTCTGCACTGTATATTGCCAGAGAAGCTAGCAAAACGTAAGATTAACTTCTTTCTTCTGTATTTTACGCCAAAGTAAGTTTTGGGAATCACACTTGCACCTTTAGCCCGCTATTCACAACCTCTGGGATAATTCCTATAATCTGGAGCCTGATCAGGCGCCGAGTAATTCGGAGTCTCAGCCAGCCGTCTGATATGGATAAAAGCTGTTTGACAATCATGGCAGACAGTAGTTTGAACGAATTTTATTAATGTGTGATGTTTTTTAATGAACCAGACGACAATGTCAGCAGACGATACATTTCAGCAGACAACGCGTTTCGTAGATGTTTATTTGAAGAGGGTGTATTAAACTTGATTGGACACTGTGTTTTTCTTCATGGGGGTCGGTCTTACATATACACTATATCTTAAATTGAAATAACTATGAACTAATTGAGATGTGTATCTCGCAAGAAGGATCTCAGATCTTTCACCTCGTGCTGGTATAATTGTCGTCTGCTGAAATTGTTGAGCCTTGTCAGTGTCGCTTCGAGCTACGTATAACTATTGTCCGAGTGTTTAACAGCTTGG
>JAULCE010381282.1:0-10133 GCA_032359355.1 Macoma nasuta | reverse complement strand
AAAAACTTAACCGAAAAACTTAACCAACGCAGACGCAGACGCAGACGCAGACGACAGGGTGACGACAATAGCTCGACTTTTTGAAAAAGTCGAGCTAAAAATGTTCGATATATTTGTGGTTACATTTTTTTTATTGTTACTGCGTGTCTCGGTGCAGTATTCGATAAATGGACTAAGGTGTGAAATTCAACACTTCAGAAAAGTTCACGCACGCGATTAATCAGTTTTGTTTAGACACCTGTAAATCGCCACTCTCTGAACAAGGCATACATATAAGCAGGCCTGTTTTTTAATCAAATGAAAATAAATGTATATATGACTCTAAAAGGTGGAAAAAATGTATACGTGACTTACAATATAGTTATAAAGTATTTTTAAACGACCTATTGATGTAATATAAAACAAAAACTTATTTTATGATTAGGCTATGCCTATAAACGAACATAAATCTACGGTTGAACAAACAACAAAGATGCAATGATTCCTTAAATAGCTCACAGATGGGCACCATCGACTTTGTTTTAAGTTAACACGTGAGAGAATCGTCTGAACGAAAATTGTGCAGAAGTTTTTTATTCTTATTTTAATGCCGTAGTTTTCCATTTCAAGAACTTGTTGTCGACTACCGACATTAACAGGTCCTTTAAAAAAGGAACAGTTTTAGAGTGAAACACCTCTGCTAACTCTCTAGAGAATCGAACACGTATTATTGTTTATTCACAATTTCACTTGACTCTTGATGACAGAACAAAAGCTGTCAGATTCACACAATAATGTCACTCACTTTTACAGTAAAACTTCAAAATCAATAAAACCCTCTTTATTTAGAGACGTTTTCAGGAAATTCTGCAAGGCAAAAGTCATATTTATTAAAGTGAGACTTTAGCTGGAAGCAATTTTTACTACAGCATTGATTTTCTTTATACATGAACAGCTGTATTTATGACCCAATGCATTATTCAGAAATGAAGTCAAGTATTTTACTGGCAAGATATAAGGGATACAAGAAGCAAAAACAATATCTCTTTCTATGAAATATGAGCGCCAAAAGAAAATATTGCCATATAAACCCTGACCTTGTGTCATCTCAATTTTTTTCACAGTCCATCTCCTGATTTTATAAGTTCATCTGCAGCTAGATAATGAGTTCGAAATATACCACAATGGTGTAGCAAACAAAACAAACCTCCTTCAGAATGGCAGTTTAACCCTTTACAACATAGAAACGCTCTTTGCTTCGTATGTTGAAACTATTGCGGAACTGGTATCATAACGAGCAAGTGCTGCATTTCCAACAGTTATTTTAACACCATTTAAAATTGGAATTTCTCCCAATAAATCTGAATTTAATCAGATGCTTTCATCGTGGATGAGTCTAGCGTAATGGATATATATGATGGGATACATAAATACAGCTCTTCAATTCTCTCGGGAATTTACGTAGCAAGAATCAAAACGACACAACTTTCTATCCCGAATGCTGGTTATATATGCATCTTATTCTATTCTATTATATTCTTATTCTTTATATGCGTTTTCTTGATTTGGAGGATCTTCCTTTTACAGAATTTATTTTATTGTTATGAGAGATATTTAGATAACGGTATGTTTGATCCATTTTTCTTTTGAAAACCCTAATATTGAAAAACATGGGTCCTTATAAGATGGCGTCTGATCTGCTTCATTTTGTATTGTTTCAGAAGTCTGACGTTATGGTCAAAATTGAGTCTTTGAAATAATTAACTATTTAACCAGTTGTATGTTTAACATTTAATATAGCAATAGTTATCAAATGATGTCTCATTCACGAAAAGTCCGAAAGAAATTTTACATTAACTTTTTGTAGCCATTTCCATCTGCAACTTGTTTAAACTATTTTATCAACTCGAAAAACAGAGATCAATTGCTACACATTTTGTAACATTCAAAGCTCGAAAGAGTCGATCAATTTGTGAAAATATGACATGAAGACCAGCAAATATCGAAGTAGATATTCTTTTAGCTCAGCCGATTTTGGCCACTTTTAGTACAGTGTGATATGTGCATGGATATTTACCTTATAAACCTGAACCCTTTACTCAATATACTATTTTTCACAATGAACATTTATAAAAAAAAATATGATGAATAAGGCGAATATCTAGGCATTAGGAAAATGAAAACAAATGGCTTTGAAAACATTATGGGATATTGAGCATTTGCTCATTGTGAACACATGCTTCATTTTCCACAATGCTTTTTATATATCTGTTGAGGCGTCAAAAGTATTATGTATGGAGTAAAGTGTTTATGCACATGCAATCATTTTCTAACCTTGACATATGCAATTTTTTAACAGATAAGTTTCTTCAATCAGAAAAATTACAACAAATTCCACAAACATCGAAAAAGGTATATTAACTTTTATATTGAAGAATTTATTAAACATGTTCATGTAGATGTTATACAGAATAAAAGGTTGTAGCATCTACCTGGCTGATTAGAATAATTAAGAAAGAAATAATTCCCAGGTACATTTTACTTTCTGTGAAAGTGACTCCTTTTCTCAATCGAGTTTGAAATATCAAACGACATGCATGCAAAGTATAAGGTTTCAACGAGTAATAAAATTGTAAATTTCCGGAAAACGGAAATTTCATTATTCTCGCTTTGATACAAATGATAAATTCAAAAATACACAATAAATCAACGTTCACAATTCAAATTTCGCCCTTAGATGTTTATCTCTTTCGGATCCAAAATTTAAATCCTCGATTGTAACTGATTTTAGATCAAGTATATTAACTTATTTTATAAGAGAGATGTATAAATAAAGTCTTGGGCTTTCAAGGTCACTTATGGCGGGACTAATGTTAAGTCACTTATCAAACGCTCTCTGTTCAAGCGACAAACAGTATGGACCCAGGTCAGACGCGACGTCTAAAAACTGGTTTCTGTTCAGTAGCAATCGTATAAAGCAAGAGAAAACTATTGGGGGTTTTTTTTCGAAAAGAAGCGTTTTTATCTATTCATTTAACAAGAAATAACAAAATTTAATGTGCTTAGTTTAATAAGAGTCAAATTTCGTTTCTCGAAATTTGCCAAGACAAATTTGTGTTTTAATAAAACCTAAAAGCTAAATCAAACAGTTAGGTTACACGTTGAAGTTTGGGGGGCATACTGGAATCACTCCGTCCGTCCGTCCGTTCGTCCGTCGTCTGTCCGTGTGCATGAGAGGGTATTTCCGGAATTCATTAACCTGTCCAGTTGGGAGTAAGAAAGTCATGTACAGAACCGACTTGTGTGGTTAAAATGTACTTGCGGGATGCAAAATAACGATTTGCGGTGTGAGATTAGGGTAGGGATTAAATAGTGTGAACCCCATAAGTACCCTCTCATAAGAACGTCCGTCTGTATGTCTGTCCGTCTGTCTGTATGAACACAAGCCACTTTGTGGGGTTCATTAACCTGTCCAGTTGGTGGTTGTTGGGTTAGCTGAGTCATTAACTTGTACAGCCGGTGGTTGTTGGGTTAAAAAGTGTTTTATGTGGTTAAAAAAATGGGTTTGTGTGAGAAAGAGAGAGAGAGAGAGAGAGAGAGAGAGAGAGAGATTTCAAAGTCTAAACTGCATCATCAAATATGACAAAAGCTTTTTTCTTAGTATAAGCGTAAATACTGTAATCCTACTATTCGAACTCTATTTCTTTTTGTATAATGCGATACAAAACGTTTCTAAAGCCAATCAACGAATATACACAGTTTGATAAAGGACTTTTCCAGAAATATTATAGCCAATTTTAATCCACTTCCATCCATTGGTTTCAGAGAAGATGTTGTTTAAACTTGGACGACCGATCACAATAGCTCAATTGAGCATAATTAGCTGAGTTTAAAAGCAGACGAGAGATTTCTTCAGACTATAAATTTGCTTAGATCCACTAATCGACACCTGATCTGAAGAAATGCTATTTTACTGACATACACATAGAAGTTATGAAGGTCTACACTATTTATTTTTATTAGAAATAAAAGGTTCTTCTCTTTTTGAATTGTTTCAAAAATAACAAAAAATGATCTAGCTCTTCCAAATAATATCTATCAGATTTTGTAGGCAAATTAAGTCAATTTAATCTTAACACTTAAGTTACATTTGCACCTACCAGTTATGCATTGCATATTTTGCACTTTTTGTGCAACCGAACTTACTCAACAACGATGTACATCCGATATTGTCAAAGATTTCTGATAACGTCATAGAATGGCGGCGGCGGTAATTATTCCGATATATAGCATGAATTCAAGTGACCATTTTAAAAAAGTAAGAAAAACAATGGAAGAAAACGTACAAACAATTAAGAGAAAGGTAAGAAAACAGTTTATAAAAGAAGTGTTTCACTTTCATTGCAAAGGCAAATAAAGTTCTCCATGGATTATATTCTTTGATCAGCTATTAAAGGGGTCCAATCAAGTTTAGTCCAGTGGTTTCACATGAGGTGACGGTCATTGAATCATTGAACTAGAAAATACAGGTAATTCGTTCATCTCCTTTTGCGATTAAATGCTTAAGACGATTACCTATAATTAGACAGCTTCTACAAGGACATTGCATTTATAGCTTATTTAGCTTTTTTCTAATGTCGGTGTAGAATAGTATTTGCTTTACATGACAGAAATATTTTTTTGCACTTTCATATCGCAATTGCTGATAAATTTGAATTATTGTGTGCCGTTAATCATCATATTTCTCCGTTATAAGTGTGTAGCAAATAGTGTATGTTCTTATCACGAAAACCTCATAAATAAAGACAATGTGTTATGTGCTGGAATAAATACTAATTCGACCAAGGCCAATGTCACAAGCAGAGGTCAATGTAAAAATTGCACTCGACTCTCTTGCAGGGCTGCAAGGTCTCAGCAGTATGCCTTGTTTAGTAAAAACAAGCAATGGTCTACATCAATTCATTTATTACTATCGTTCTACTGAGAAAACTTTCTAGATCGACTGGAGCAAGACTTCATGACTTTTAAATTAAACCTGACCTTAAGGTAATTCACTCTTTGTTAATTAGTTTCGCCTCTAAACTAGGGTCTAAAGAAATATGCCCAAATACAACCAAAAAATGCATTAAAATAAGCCTACCGCATATTGTGTGCACCTACAAATCAGTACTCACAGGTAAACATTAAATCATGTCTAGTGTACCTTTGTTCAAGTGCCTGAAGTCCTACTTTTTGAAAACATCAATCACTTGTTATCGAAAAGAATTCAACACATGGACCACATGTTTGTGCGTATACCTGAGAGTCAGCCATTGTGTAAGATTCGTGACATGTAGGCAAGGCATATTTTGTGTTGAAAACTCTACAGCAACAATGAATGGTTACTTTCAAAAAGTAGGACTTCAGGCAATTGAACAAAGGTATAATAGACATGATTTAATGACTGTATGCCAATGTTTATCTGTGAGTACTGATTTGTCTACAAAGTTTCCTTTTGTTTAAAGTAACAGGTCGTAATTACCTTATTAGGCCAATTTTTTTTTTTTAACGATTATCTAATTTTTAGGTTTGTAGTTTCAAAAGTAGTATACTGTAGGCTTGTTTCAATGCCTCCTTTTTTGGTTGTATTTGATCACATTTCTTAAGGCTCTACTTTAGAGGCGAATCTAATTTACACAGGATGAATTACCTTAACCCTACATTTGCAAACGTACTCAGCTAAACAACCGTACAATGATTAAATAGACACATCTATAATCCCAGATAGGAGAACATATTCCGGTCGATTGTTGGTTAGATCAGATAACGAGTAAGTCTGTATCACTCGATGATCTATTGGATCATATTGTGGTATTTCCTGTCTAGCCTTGACTATTTATTACCATGCCCAGTAGCAATTTATAAAATCACATTGCCGTAAAATCTCAGGAAAACTTTCGGTAATTCAATCGGTAAATGTTATCGATTGGTCGTTGAGAATTATTCCTGTGTTGGATTGATATTATCCCCCGAACATTTGATAATGCCTATGAGAAATAAGCCGTGTAGCATATCAAACTGCGTACAGGCATGTGCCAGTCATAAAAGATAACAGTAGTAGTAAAGAGTTTTTACAAAAGTTGTAAATTAGTAGTAAAGAGTTTTAACAAAAGTTGGCATAACAAGTCCCCAAAGTTAGTTTTAGATCATTGACTCCGAGCTTTGATCTAAGGACTCGGCCGCTGTGCAAACATGTTTCGATTATGGTTTGCAAGTCGGTGGATGTTTTCAGAAATATGTGGGGGTTTTTATTATAGGAAGTAAATGCTGCCCTGTGGTGTTTTATTTCTGTTGCTCACCCTGGTGTTGGATCAGAAAAAAATGATTGTCCATACTGGATTCAAGTGTATGCATTTGAGCAAATACAAAGTTACCACAAAATTATAATAACACTTGGTGTTACACATGATAGTAGTAAGTACTAATAACCAATGCTTAAGACATACATATACATGCAAATACGGACAGACCAGCAATCACACGTATCGGCGAAATATAACCACATCCTATATGGCTACAAAACGAAAGATAATTGTGATAACCTGATGCCGTCTTCTGGAAACATAATAAACAAACAATCGAGCATCTCTCTAGAAACGCTGTGCTAATTCTGAGTCTGCATTGCTTGCAAAATCATCACACACCGTTGATACCTCTCAGTCTGAAGCAAAGTTCTGAAATAGGCTGCTTGATCCATGAATAGCAGCGGATAGAAACACACAGAACACTCATGATCAGGTGATGTTGCTGTTGCTTCGACAGAGATACTAGTAGATACAATGCTCGCCCATTTCAATCAAAACCATACTTGTATGAACTATGTTCGTTTGTTTATCATTCTTATATTAATCGACTGAAACTTCGTTTTATTAAGTTAATAGTTTGAATTATCTTGCCTCATCCGGATCCAAACTTTCGAGTATTAACAACGACAGCAAAAATCCACTTCATTTCTTAATTGCTATAAACTACAATTTGCCATGCGATCTCATGACTACATACTACGGTGATCAAAGTTGTTTTCGCATGTCTACAGTTGCCTTTTTAAAACTGTTTTGTTGAACAAATAAAGGTCAGATACGAAACAAAAGTTCGATTCGAAAGTGAACAAGTATCTTTCCTTCGATCTAACTGTTATCATAAAAGTAAATGTTTATAATATATGTAATTAATTATTTGACCAGATTGACCTTAACTGCTACTATCATTAAGCATTGTTAATCTTCTGCCAGTCCCATTAAAGAGGTTTCATTACCGCTGAGGATTGTCGATCAATTCATTATCTTCGCAGCAGGCATGGGTGATTACCTTGGCATATGTAGCAAACGGTATCTTGCTTCTTTCTCAGAACACACTATTAAGGTGGAGGCTATTAGGCCCAATGATTAAAGAACTTGACTTTTGAATCTTGAATCTTGAATCGTGCGTGATTAAGCATCCAATTGATCAAATCTGAGCATGTACTCAAATTTGACCAATCTGATGCATGAAAACGATGTTAAACCCAATGTCAACAGGTTGTTTATCATATGGTCAGGTGTTGCACTGTGTTCAAAAATCAGTATTGACCAACGTCCTCAACCTAATTGAATTTTCCTTTGCAAAATCGACGTTTAATGCCACATAGCTTTATCAGCAAATATTATTAAATTGTAAATGGAAATTACTAAAACAAAGTATGTATTTGACACATAATCAACTATGTTGGCCTTTAGAGTAATTAATCCTTCCGATCCCTCAAGTTAAGCTCTATGAGCTTGATCGTTAGTGTGTATATATGCAGTGTACTTAAAACTGTACTCTAATGTATTGTTCTAGAACTATTCAGTAGTGTACACGTTTCAACCCAATCTTACTTGTGAATAATGAAATAATTTCCTGTCTACACAGCCACCGATAGTCAGCATAATAAATGATATGTTTTGTTCTGCCTTCGTTGAGCTTGGTTAAGAAATTGGTTCCGACATGCAATACAGTTATTTTTAAAGTCTAGTAAGCCTCGGTGCCTTTTTGTTACTTAGTTGTTCATTCCTGGTAGTAGAAAGAGGACACTCTCTGTATAAACTTAACTGTATACCAGATTGTATACAACAACAAAATGCAAAAAAGGGTAGATACACTGTTTAAAAACTTTAGACAAAAGTATATATTATGTATATATATTTTTATTGATTCAAGATCGAAATAGAATAAAATGGTATACAATTCTTTGCTTAAATGTTCATTGCGGTTAAAAAATAAAACTTATCTGGAAAAGACTGCTTTATAGTGTTGCGAAATACCCTTATGGGGAGAGTATTGTGATTACAAAGATACGAAATTAAATTAAAGATAAATGTAGTTCACGTTCGAATGTTCTGAATTCTTATTAAAGTGCAACCGCCCAAAGTCCTGGATCAAGGTTATTTGGTAAAAGTTAAGTAAATTACACACATAAATACCATTGTTAAAATTCTGATTAACAAAATTACAAAAAAGACAATTTAAAATGATGTATATTAGTCTGTCGAACGCGTGCCAAGCGAATAAACTTCTCATTGATTGTAATATTTGTATAGTCCTATTAGCTTTGAATATCTGAATAGGGAATTGTTTCGCATATAAAAGGTAGTATGAAAGATTCGGGCGTGCAAACTTGGTATCCAATTATTTCGGAATCTCTTTGTCAGTTATTGATACTGACGACAATACACCGAGAAAAGTTTTCATGCATTTTGTGGAAAATATTCCGCAAGTATGTCGTTCCCTAGGTAAAATTGTATACTGCCAGACCAATTTTTATTTCCCAAATCTGTCTGAACGTATCATATCATTATTGCAGGATAATCATATGACTTGTTCAACTAGAAAATACGGTTCAACTTATGGTAAAAGCCGAGCAGTCTTGCTACCGCTGTAAATTTTACATCAAGATGATCAAAAGACATTCACAAATACAAACAGTTTTGTTGCATGTCCTTTTATAAGATGATGGTTTAGACGATTTACCAAAATAGACTCCGAAGTGAGAACAAACTAAACAATACCCTTTTCAGATTGAACCTTATAACATTTTATCGACACCAAATGTGAATTTCGTACTTGATTATTTAACCATATAACTAACCGTTTTTGAGTAAAACTTCAGGTACGCTTTTTTCCGTTGAAATGTCTAAACGCTTATAGACTGACTGAATACCTGATGTCATATATGTGACTTAAACGGAAAGAAAAGTAATGTCTATGCAAATGAAGGAAGCGAAACAATCAACTGAGCTTGAACTCGAATACCATTATTACGTGATTCAAAAACAGTCGTATAATACATGTAGTAACAGAATATTAAAATTAATCAACACTTTCATTTAGTATATCACTAGTCACAATTGGTTATGCTATTTTTACAAATGCATCGGATAATTTTGGGTTATAAACAATTCAGAGCAATATGAGTGATAGGTTTGACTTATATCTAGATCGCTATAACAGTATTCTGGCAGGTCACTGAGACATCGCGCCAGGCACAGCTGTTATCTACCGGCGTATTATCTTCCCAGAGGGAATAAGATTATTTCTAGACCACCGGCGACTATTCCCGGCGTGTATTTGTTAGCTTTACTGATTTGAGTCTATTTTAGTATATTACTGCATTATGTTGCGTATTCGAACAGTATTAATATTCGAAAATACGGAATTTATAAAATTAATTATATTACGAATTGATTTGCTACGCTTTTTTAATATCGACAATTTCTCAATTTGTGCTAGCAAGACATACTAGAAGGATTTTTAAAGGAATTAGCTGAAGGACTGACGGACGAGTCATCGAGAATTGGTGTTATATGGCAGTTAACGAGCATTTCAGTAGTGGTCCAGTATTACCACACTCAACGTAAATTCACTATTTAAGTGGCATAGATCTTGATGACAAACATGTCAATTGACGGACCGCCGACAAATATGATTGACCAATCAGATAACGCCGATCATTTGCGTCATTCATGTGATGACCTCGATACAACGCTCATCTACGTCAGATGTCGGAGAAAATGGCGGACGAGTCGTTCGCCATTTTCTCCGTCATCTGGCGTAGATGAGCGTTGTTTTGTAAACAAATGTAATTTGCGATGTTTATG
>JAULCE010381171.1:0-10133 GCA_032359355.1 Macoma nasuta | reverse complement strand
GTAAGTGCCCTTTTGGAAAAGGGCACTTACGGTGTTTTGGATCGAAACCGACGATATAGTATTGTGTTCAAGATAATCGATGAGAGAGGCAAATATTCTCGGCCTTGTAAAGACTACTCATTAGTGAGCAGACTAATCGTTGTCTACACTTTATGCCTCAGCCATAATGTTCAAAATATTAGATTAATAAAGTGGGCGAATACATTCTACTTAACGTTATGACTTTAGCTTATCCTATTTGACAAAACATTCCATACTTGAAAGTGGATTACTTAGATAACCGATGTGTCTTAAAGTTATGACAGTCCGTGCGACAAAAATTGATTCACCTACGAATACATGTATTGTTGAAATAAATAAATCGGGTACACACGGCATGACCTTTTGATTGATCTCATAAAAAAATTCTTACACACTTGTTCTATTTAGAACGCGCTGTATAATGGTCTACTCTCTTTTAGGCTGCATGTGTATCTTACTATATCGTTGCAAATTACAATCTAGATTTTACCAGACTTATATATCACCCCCGTCATTTCAATTGCTCATTATCGAATGAAACTCGGGACTCAATGCGGGGAATAAAACGACTAATAACGGAGTACAGTTGTCGTCTGCTGAATAACTCGTCCAAAATACAATTTAATATTTTTTTGCCGTATGTGTTTAAATTAAAGTAAGGATATCATACATTTGTTTCCTTTTAGGCGTCTCAAGATGATATAAATTGTTTTCAAATAAATCGAAATGCAAATACCATACACCCGTTTTATTTCCATGCAATGCACTCAAAACTCGTTGTATCATACCTAAGTTGAGGGACTAACTTTGTTAAGTTAGAATTACCTGAAGTTCAAGTTTACCTCGATAATCGGTAATTCGACCTAATGCAAATAGTTCAAAAACCGTTAACACATATCCACAATGCAAACACCCATATTCTTGGTTCATATTGGAATATTTTGATATTCTGAATATGATGAACAAGGTAATGCAATAACCATAATTTGTTGACAACACATACTTTGTTACATTTTAAAAGCCAATTCTTAAACAACAAACCAGCTTAAAATGCCCACGGAACTGTAAAATCCTTTCGAATTTGCATTGTAGTTCAAAGTTACTCGATTTTAAAATAAACTACGCAACTATGTTACTTTGTGTAACAAGTTTTAATTGGTATATGTCATTCTGGTGTTGAATCATCCTTAGGATTGCAATTACCATGCGTCGAGCGTAGAGTAAACACCGATTTAACGTCATTGATGCCAAAGGTTGTGATCTACCAAGGGCGACACTATAAACAATATCTACACTGTAAGTCAGGTTCTTTTTCCAGGACCCTGATCTTTTATAAAAATAGCTAGCTTAGCATCATGAATGTAATGAACAAAGTCGAATAATTCAAATCATTGTTGTTTCGTATAGACATGTATGCATCTTTTGCGTTTATGTTAAACATTATCTGCAATGCATATATGTAAAAAAAGTGTGTCTACAGAGGAAAATGACTACCTTTACTATTTGCATTTATACTATTTGTCCAAAAATGGAATATTTACCATGTACGAATAATGCCATTTACTCGAACAGATTATAATTGATATGTCGGATATCACGATATCGCAAAAAAAAATGTTTCGATTAATATTAAATAAATAAGACTCCTCATATGCATATGCTAGGAAATGTGTCTTTTATCAAAAGAAACTTGGCGTTGCGTTTGTAAACGTTACTTATAAATCAAGTAAACAGACCGTGTATTAATGCACACAAATATAAAAACATTTATATACTTATATACAGAAGCAATGACACATTTGCGATTCAACCTGCGTCATAACCATTCACCACAAAAGGTGACTCACGTCGAAATTGAAAAAGTGAAGTCCTAGATTGGACGGTGTCTGATCAGAAACTTCATTTGGTTTCAACACAATTAAGTGCGAATGTAACGGTTGAAATTTTTTAATTTGGCGATGAAAGGGTGAAATTGTATTTGCCCCTTTTTATAAAGCTTCAACATACACGAGACTATAATAATGTAATCAACATTGTAGTATGGTACCAACTTATCTATTTGCAGATCGAAATGTGTTTCATTATTTTGGGACATACCACCTTGAACGAATTTTAAGAAAACAATGCCATTGCGTGCATGTTGTCATGGTCAAATGTGTCCTGAAGTCATCATTTGTTGATGCTTTGACAAATTATTACTAATTGCTGTCTATAAAGGGACTCCTAAGTAAACTCATCTTACTAAAATAACAAAGGCTATTTTCGTTGCTGGGATGTAATTGTGTGATTTACATGTTTACAGAGTAATTGCTGTGAAACGTTCATACGGGGCAAGAAATTGGCGTTCATATAAAGAAACGCATGTACCTTTCGTCTGAAGAATAACTACTAGGGTTGTATGGCTAATATGTTATTGTCTCCTAGATATGATGCAACAAAGTACCATATGACTGTAATAAGTGAAAGTAAAGATAATTTGATTTATACGCACTCTGCATGAGAACAGCCGGCTCCTCGAATTCTGCAAATTTGAAATTATCTTTTAAAACAATTTCATTAACACATCAGTCAAACACTTTGCTAACTTTATTATTCATCCTAATTGTGATACGAGTTTTTACAGGCAATGTCGACGCATGGAGTTCATAAAATACCTAAGTACGGTTGATCCGTGTATCGTTAATGGTTAATCTTAATGATATTTTATTAAATGCTACATAAACGATACCACTTATTAGAGAAACTGGGCGCAATTTGTTCTTTGGACATGTAGACAATCTATTGGTGGTCAAAATTAGCTTGCACTTAATGTTATTCTATGATGACACATTCCGTAAAAACATAGAGTCAGTTTTGTTTAAAATCAATATAAAAAAACAACCTTTTTTCCATAAAAGCTCCCTTAAGCGCCCCGGTCACTGATGGCCATTAAACACTAGGTAGGTAATGGAACATGTGCTCGTAACGAGAGAATGATCCATTTCCTGTTACTATTTCAATATAACTAAATTATATTTTACACTATTCATCCCGAGCTATGATGTCATAAACAGCTTAAATCCAGATGAGACGACGAGAAGCTCACGAGTTGACATTCGGCCAATAACTTTTGCCAAAATCAGTTATTCTGTGAAGCTAGAAAATGAATCAAACGAAATATTGCGCATGCGCAGAATTGATTCCGGCAGTGAAGGGTTAACAAATCATACTGAATAATAATTGCGTGCTTACATACCGTTGTCTGACCATAACTTATAACATGCGGACACGGAAAAGTTTAAATTCATGGAATATTAAAAGGTATATTGCAAATGTGAAATATTCTGTCAGACGAATCGATGTCTGCAATTCTTTATTACTTTTTCCTTAATAACGTAAATAAACTTCCGACATCAGAAAATAATGATTGAACATAGTCTAGTAGCTAATTGGGATTTTAGGGGTATACCTGGAAGTAGAATATATACAATGTATTTTGGTTGAATTCGGTCACTGAGACCATAAATATTAATAATCCGCTTGATGACACCCTGTCATCCTTGGGCATTTTTTCTAATTTGCATAAAACCAAGATGGCCACCAGTGCTCTATTAAATATACTATATTTAAGATATATAGGCTTCTAGAAGGGATTTTAAAACAATATTAAATGTTGTAACGGGACTTTAAAACATAAGGAACACAATGCAATAATTGTTATGATAATTTGACATGTTCTTCATTTGCATAAATCCAAGATGGCCGCCATTTTTTGACTGAATTTACTATAA
The DNA here is from genome assembly GCA_032359355.1 of Macoma nasuta. Classification (NCBI taxonomy): domain Eukaryota; kingdom Metazoa; phylum Mollusca; class Bivalvia; order Cardiida; family Tellinidae; genus Macoma; species Macoma nasuta. The sequence goes on along the minus strand of JAULCE010381171.1, from coordinate 6,342 downwards.
TTAAGGTATCCCGGCTTATAGAAGGAATTTTAAAGCAACATAAACTGGTTTAACGGGGCTTTAAGATATTTGAAACCCAATGAAAACCTTTAAATGTGATTTGTCATTTGTATGAAACCAAGTATACTGGATATATTACGACTAAGATATCTCGGCATCAAGAAAGGAATTTATAACAATGTACAATGCTTCAACGGGCTTGTAGACAAAAAGAATCCATGAGAACAATGAAATAACTTTGAATATGATTTGATAATTTCTCATTTGCATAAATCCAATATGGCTGCCGTCACACCTCTCGGGAGACCTGTTTCATATTATTATATTCTGGAAAAAATATTCGGTACATATTCAATGATTTATTTCAGTGTTTTGAAAAAATAGAAGTCCCATAACTTACGTCTAACATTAAAATTAAAATGTATAAAATTCATTTGCATACTCCAATATGGCCGTTATCAATCTCTTAACAGTTTGCTGTACTTTTGAATGACATGCTTGGTTGATCTAAATGGTGATAATACCATTTTGAACACCTTGATTTTAATATTGTTAGTTTATTATTGACGTATACGTTAGAATATGTTTAGGCTGACAGGCACCAGGTCATAAAGGCAAATGCCATGCATGTCCTGTGTCTACCCAGTAGTATGTCTGTGCAACTTGGATCAGCTTTTGGGTCTCAAAATGGAACTGATGTCTTTTTGTTAATTTGCTTTTGCTGCTAAAAGATAATTTTGTGAGAATAAAATGGCTGAAAATACATTAGGTTCTAGTAGTGTCTATGTAAAGCAAGCTGTTGCGCATACATAAATTGTTCACATTTCTTCTCCTTAAACTACTGTGATATATGAGCTTATAGCACATACCATTGTACAGAGTTATCAACATGGTGTTCCTCTCATTTGCCTGTGTTAATTAATACCTTTATGTATAATTGTCATCTCCATCAGAGGCTACTCACATTCAGTACGTGCGTGATGACAGTTTGCATCAAACATCCACAACATACAGAGCCAGTAGTTTGCCGCTAACATATCTAAAATTTCATGAATTGCAAGGTCTGTCACTTTCACAATACAACCTATCAGTTTAAGAATTTCTTGAGAAGCAAGGGAGTCATTTTCATGTATCGGTTCAGGCATCATGATCTTGGAACTGCCGTCACGAACTTATTCATGTAATATTGCATCTAGCGAGTAGGGTCTAGATCCTAAACGTGTTTCAAATAAGCTGCCTGCAGGTGTGCCCGTTGATCATTTCCTAGAGATGATTCTCCAACCTTGGTGGCCCATGACTTTGTCCTTGCCCCAGATATTATGATAAGTCTTTGTATCCAACGAATGCGATCACAAACTTGAATGCCTGTCTTGTAATGTCTGATCATAATGCATACGTCACCCAAAAGTAGCAAGGTGTACATCCTTATCGCAGTACATTCAATACCCTGATTTTACTAATACCTAAATAGCATGCAAATGTATCACATTCCGATCGGGCGTGTATAGACAAGTGTCCAACTACTATGCTCTGCTGTTATTAAACAGCAGCGTGTATGTCAATAACGTTACTGGTTAATTGTCGCTTACAGAAGTGGTGAAGTAGAATGATGAATTTGTCGGTGTCATCCATAATCACTGACATGCCTTCATAGTATTCAGTCGCTGTTACTGCTTGTTTAACAATAATGCAGACTGCCTCTTCATTAGATATAGACATATCTTCCCGATGGATCACTACTTCCCCACAATGTACGTCGACAGGTGATTTATTTCTGCTAGTGATGACAAGTTTGTGAGTCATTGGGTAGTCTCGATGGAAGTTAGTGTCTCTATTCAGCTATTCACAGATAATTTCCATTATATGTGATTTATTTCCTGACAGTCAGAACAGCTCGATGTTCTCTTCTTGCTTCTGTTGTTCTATTGCATTTGGTCGTACTCTTGGTACAAAAATACTGGTACTTGTCGAACACGAGATACATATCGCTGGAAGTAAGTGACAGTTGGATGTTGTAGTTAACAACAAAGTCGCCACCCAATGTATCACCAAGGGGACAGAGCTGAATCATCAAGCACCCTATATTAGACTTTGGCAAAACGTTTCTTAATGACCTCTTAACTTATAGTTGCTTCCTCAACTTCGCCATAGCCTTTGCCGTTCTCATGCCACCCGAGTAGTGAAACATCGATGTCGCCAGTGTATTTAGTTCATACAATAGTTATGTATTGGTGTCTATTGTGTCACTGCAGCTAGCATGAAGTCTTATGACACGTGAAAAGAGAAGTGTGGTATTGAACAATTTTGCTGTACCAATATGTACATGCTTCTTTGTTATTTGCATTGTCATCGTCTTCTTTTAAATGGGATAAAAGAATCCCTCTGACCAAGAACCTTCAAATTCTTCCTTCTGTTTGTTCTCAATGGCCACAATCTTATCTAGGTTCACTGGAGCAGGCGCCACTCTACCACTGACAATACTCACTATTTTGTCTGATGCCTAGCTAGTGGACAGATGATCGATTCTCCGATCTAGCTTTTGGCGAATGTTTGTCCTGTCAGCTGCGTCTGCCGCAATTCTTGATAACTGCTTCTCTTTGTGTGTCCTGTCTTGCTGCATGATCTGAGTCACACATACAGGCAGTGTCTTCAAACAACTTGCTTCGAATGTGGAGATTAAGTGCCCATGTCTTCAAAGTGTCGCAGTGTGTTTCCATTGATTCCTCGGGAATGGGATTATTATACCTCATGAACGTGGCTTCTATGAACATGCATATCCAGATATCGTTCTATACACCTGGAATGTGTTGCATGACATGTTCACCTTGATATATCTCTGACTCTCTGATGGCATTCTACCATTGAACGAAAGTGATATAGCCTGTATCGTTCATAATTGATATGCCCGCTGGCAACGAGGTAAGGTATCATCTGTTGAAAAAGCCTCTAGATAAAGTGGCCAGCCACCTTCCCTCTCTGCTTTGATTTACTGCATCATGATGAAGACGGGTTTGATAACCACATCAATCCACAACTTTGGCCCTTTGTGGCTTGTAACATCATTCTGTATATCATAACGTACTAGCATATCAATGCCTGGATAGTCCATCAGCCAACTAGCTTAACTTGGAGGTTGAGTATATGCATTTTTTGGGGGTGATTCAGGTCAATGAGCCCTAAATGATAATGAGATAACTAGGTATTTGAAACTGGTCTCCCGAGAGGTTTGGTGGCGGCCATCTTGGATTTATGCAAATGAACTTTTTCAAATCATAATTAAAGTATTTTCATTGGGTTACTAATGTATTAAAGCCCCGTTACAACATTTTAGATTGTTTCAAATCCCTTCTAGAGGGCCAGACATCTGAAATATAGTATATTCAGTAAACCAATGGCGACCATCTTGGTTTTATGCAAATGTAGGAGTTGTCAAATTACATCTCAAGTTATTTGATTTGGTTTCTACTGTCTTAAAGCCCTGTTACAGCTTTTAGATTGGTGTAAAGTTTCTTCTAGAAGCCGAGCTATCTCAATTATAGCATATTCAGTAAAACAATGGCAGCCATCTTGGTTTTATGCAAATGAAGCTGTTGTAAATCATAATAAAAGTTATTCCACTGGGCTCCTTATGTCTAAAAGCCCCGTGAAAACAGTTTAGATTGTTTAAAAATATCTTCTTGAAGTCGAGATATCTTAATCATTGTATATTCAGTATCACTTTGGCGGCCATCTTGGTTTTATGCAAATTAGAAAAATTGCCCAAGGATGACAGGGTGTCATCACGCGGATTCTTATTATTGATGGTCTCAGTGACCAAAATCAACCAAAATACATTGTATATACTCCACTTCCAGGTTAAGCTAGGTGGCTGCTGGACTAGAAGGAATTATTGAGTTCTTGCACCAAGGTGAAGGGCAGTCCTAGCTTTTGCTGCTGCCCTAGATTTATTTCCGTAATTTAATGCTGTAAGCGCCTTATTAAGAGGTTGAAAAATGTTACTTAAAACAGCCGGAATAACACCAACACGGGGTCCATTTCCCTTGTTTAGCATTGTGATGCCATGAACTGTCTAACAGCAGTTTATCACTTTTAAACATGTTTTATAACATACTGGCCATGGTTATTTCCAATATTTTATTCCTCCCTGTTATTGTTTCGCAACCATAAAATCGTGATGTATCGCGATACCAAATTGAGCAGCAATATCCAGCACTAGTAAGACTTTATAGGAGATCTTGCAGATCATTGCATGGAATATTGTTTTTACTCCTCTGCTCGTTCTCCATGGCATAAGTAATTTGTCTACATGCAGGATAAGTGAGTGGTTAAGATTGCCTATATGAGCGCCGCTGTGCGATTTCCAACCATAAGGACTTTCAAACAGTGTATACCAAGATCAGACGCCACGTCAGAGACGTGGCATCTGATATTGGTCTACACTGTTTGAAAATGGCCAAAATAATTACTATTTTGTTCTACACCAATCGATCTAGTTTGCACTGTAGCTAGATGCATCATTTTCGACATGGCAACTCGTATAGGTCTACACTGATTGAACTGTCTTATGGTTGGAAGTCCCACAGCAGCGCTCATATGCAGAACGAGTGACCACTTCACAAGTTTTTATTCCCTGAGTTGGTTGAGGTAAACCTTCTGGTTTGAAGATTAACCCTTCGCCTGCTGCGAATATTGTCGTCTGCTGAAAATGTCGTCTGCATCATTTTTAAATATCGTCCGATTTTCTTAAAATTTAGTGCACCTATTGTCTGAGTGTCAAAAAGCTTGGCGCCAGATCTGACACCGAGCTACTCGGCGTCTGATCTGGATCTAAGCTGTTTGAATAATCATCTTAGTCGCGAACAGCAGGCAAGGGTTAAAACCCTCTAGGTGCCACATTTAAAAAGTGACGGTTGTAACTAGTTTAACATTATACAGTTTAACGAAATAAAGATCAGAGTTAAATAAACCATATATCGTGGGTCTGCGTTTTGGTGGCAATCTGGTCAGACGCCGCCTTTTGAAAGCTGCGTCTGATCTGAAACTGCACTATTTACAATGTACATTTTTTAAACGACAGCTTAGTCAACACCATCAACCATATAAGTAAGCCATTAGCTGCCATATACATATACCCTTTCATTACTGATTGTTTCTACTATCACATTTAATTTTAAGGATTTTACAGAAAGTGTAAACAAATTCACCAGTGCAGACCCTGGATCAGAAGAATCCCGAAGGAGCCTCTCATATAGGTGTACGGTGTTTACTAAAGTATATTAACTGAAGGACTGAAAAGTTGAGTGCAAAGGTGAAGATTCACATTAGGAATCCATATGTTCCCATGATTGTAACAAACACCTAAACACACTATACATGGACACTAGTAGAAACGTTATTTTTTTCCCCAACTTACACGTAAGACACTGGGTACTGGTAACTACACAACCAGTTTGTAGCCAGATCAGACGCAGACTCTGCGTCTGATCTGGCTTCAAATTGTTTGAAGCTCATAGCAATAAAAAATATATAAAAATACCAGAATATTGTAGTTTTTAATATTTCTTTTACTTTTGTTTGTGTACGATAACGTTAAATGGTCAAGAATAGCGCTCCTCTATATGCTTTATTCAATATGTCGTGATATCAATTTGCTTTATTCAATATGTCGTGATATCAAGTCTTTTTGGCGTGTCTTACAGCATTTTAACATAGGCCTCGTGTATCCTCTATCTCATTTGATGGAGTGCACGTTCTTTCACAAGGAAATAGAAACTTTAATTGATCGCGAAAACAGTTTATCCGTTTTAAATCGCGCTTAATTTCTCTCTAAATATGAATTGGCAGCATCTCTGCATATCATCGATTTGAGGTTCGATGCAAGCATATTAAACTACCTCATTTAGTACAGTTCAATTGAATTAATTCATCGGTATAAGGCGACCAGGTTCACCACTGCAAACGCAGCGGTTCTTGGCCAGCTGACTAACACCCTCCAAACTCGGCGTATGGTCAATGCTTAAAACCTTTACTCCACAAAAAGCGCCTTTTGGTGCATCTGTAGCGGACGACTGTTGAAAACATTGTGGGAATTGGGGTATTTGCTCGTCACGAGGAAATGCTTCATTTTCCACAAGTTTTCAAAGCCTTCAAAAGTGACACGTTCCTTTTGCTAACTAATCTTCCTATTCAGCATATGTAGTTTTATTGCGAATGAGTCTTAAAACTAGCACGTGGGCTTTAAGGATATACGTTGGTCAAAACAGCCTATTAGCATCATGAGTGTTCTATATTTTAATCTCACATCTGTGTTGGCGAAATATATATGGTCCAAGTCACGCGAAA
>JAULCE010381060.1:0-10134 GCA_032359355.1 Macoma nasuta | reverse complement strand
CTATAATCGGCATACAGTTTGGAGCCAGATCAGACGCCGAAGTACTCGGCGTCTGATCTGACTCTAAAATTTGCACAAGATGACAGTGCTTAGTGTCGAAGGCGTTTGATGGTATAGCTACGTTTATCCAACTGTTTAAAAAAAAATAGAAAGAAAATATTAGAAGAAGAAAAACACCCCCAACGATATCCAAATGCTTTTATTTCGGATAAAAACGGGAATTGCATTTTATGCAATTGAATCTCATCATTCTGTAACAAAGACTTAAACCTCGTCGAATCAATGCTTTATCGAAACCTTAAACCTTAACAAGAGACATAGACTGACTCCGTTTTCGGATACTTTTCCTTAGCTCTCGTAATTTCTCGCGATAAATGGCTAAACTGAAGAAACAGGTCAGACGTTTGACAAAAAGCAACCTTTTATCAAACTTGACATCGATATTAATCGATTCATGGAATTAAATTCGAACTTTGGGTAAGTCGAACTTATAAAACTTGTCCTCTCGACTTCGACATAACTAGTGTCGACTGCTCGTACTCGTCATTACCCTAAGTTTTCGGGAAGCAGGATGTCGAGCAAATAGTGTAAACCCTCTGTCCGATCATATACCGATCATATTATTATATGGTAAAACCAGCTTGTCGATCCGAGTTTCAATTGTGATAAGTACATCAATTGTTGGGGATATCCGAGGAATTAAAGGAAAGGACAGACGTTCAAAACGACATGTAACACTTTATCACATATATGTACATGTTCTCCTTTTGACACCTTTCTAAATGGACGTGGAAAACATTGTGGGAAATGGATCATTTGCTCGTGACGAGCAAATGCTCCTTTTACCACACTGTTTCCAAATTCATTCAAAATTGGCATTTTCCTACATGTATCCCCAATATGTTCTTCCTTCTCACCAGATGCTTTCATTGTTCTTGTATATGAGTCTTGGAAATCACGTGGTTCATGATGTCCCGTAATGACTCTAAGTCTTCGGCCAGCGTGACGTGTACACATAATATACACCCTGACCCGACTGCTCCTTCATGAGCAGTCTGACTAGGGTCAACACTGTTTATATTTCAGTTCGATCGTTTTTTGAAGTACTTAGGATAATTACCGCTATACGTAACTTCGGGTGGATGAAAACTTAGATTAATTACGGCGATTGGCATAAATTGCCAAAATGTTCACATTATGAGAAAAATAAATTTCTGTATAAGACTGCATTTTCCCAAAATAGATTTCGCACAACTGGGAACATTTGGTCAACTTCACAGGTGAGAGGAGAATAAGTGACATAGATTTTTTTTGAGAACTTAAAGCAACCTCAGGTTATGGACTTTTACCATCTTATATACATTTAAAGGTTACGCGTGGTGTTTTCTATAATTGCAAACATTGTATACTCTGATCAGACGCCACGTCTCGGGCCGACGAGGCGGCTGCTCTGACTCTACATAATTTGCAATGGCAGAGTGCCCAGTTTCCGCTTTTTAATTTAGCAAAATATAAATTCCATTGATCATCTTTGGCATTTCTAAATTCTTATTTTGTTTTATAGAAACACAAACCTTAAAGCGAAAAGGTATATAATAAAATCTTTGCCGTTTAATCCACGGAGCAACTAGCCCTGCATTTAATGCACTGTAAATTGTATTTAATTGTTTACAAATGTCCATTAGTTGGGCGTGTAAGTTTTCTCGCGTAGTTCAAATTATCAATTGTATATGAAGTTATCGCAATTTGATTCCGCGGGTCCAGATAACATTCCAATTATAATTCAATCTAAATCAAATAATGTAATTTTATTTGCAGTCTGCTAAAAGTGTGCTCGCGACTTTTTGCTTCAATTTTTCCCCGATTCAGTTAAAATGTGTTCAAACTATTGCCCAAAAGAAAAACAGCTTGAATCCGGGCCAGATACCGAGTTACTTACTCCGCTTCTAATCTGAGCCCAAAAGCCATTATGTTATTGTCTCGACCAGTGAAACAGATGTCAATATTTCAGTATACCTCTAATTAAATTAGAGATAGCTGTAAGAAAATAAATCTGAAGAAACGTGATTGCGCCTGGTTTTGTTGATAAAGGATATGGGAGAATGCTTCTGAAACTGACCCAGACTTAATGATGCACTCTATCTTCGATGTTCTTAAAAAAGTACGTGACTGCCATTATGGCGATTATGTCTTGTTTGAAGAAAACGGACGATATCTAAAGTTCATCTACATCACCGCCTTGCTTAATTGACCGAACCTGTATATTTTTGTAAAAATACTTTAAAAAAGATTCAGTTGAACAAGAGAACTTAGATGATACGTATGCTCGCCTCTGTTGTATTCTTAGCACATTACCAGATTGGAAAGCTTTTTGGGGGCTTCTGTAACAGATTCCATTTGAAAACACTGTGGGAAATGGAGCACGTGACTAGCAAATGCCCCATTGCCTACACAATTTTCAAAACTGTTCAACATTTGGTATTATCCCTTTTCCTAGATATTCTTCCTTTTTGACAGATATTTTAGGTGTTGAAGTCTATAAATAGTTAGCACATGGCTAAAAGGGTTAAAGTATGAACCCAAACAGAAGGAATAATTGGAAACATTACATTAAATGACTATCTGTTGTTTTTTTTGCCTCCTGTCGGTTATTGAATAGGCAATATCACGGTTTCTGTTTGTCTTGGACAAACTCAGATCGAAACCAGAAAACAATTATTATCATAACGACATAATTCAGTATGAAAACGCCGAAAATGTGTGTGGGCATATTTTGCGAACAAAATAAGTTAACTATTCACCACGATGTTTCTTCGCAAGTTATGCATATACGTGTAGACAGAATAAAGTACACCACATTACCATGCTGTTTTTAAAAGTAGCAAGAAATATTATAAATGTTGACGTTATTTGTTTAAGAAATAACATCGATTATAACTTATGAAGTATATTTCATAAGGAACACAATCTTACAAATATTGAGATAATCGATTATAACTATATAGTAGTTTAAAAAATTCCAAATCTCTTTGCATATTCAAACGAACCGGTACACTATTTAGATCCAGATTTAGTAAGATGTGAGTTTGGCCAGTAGAGCTTTATATGCATCTTACAGCGCAACACCTTAGAAGCAGTAGATGACATTCGGTAGAACACTGATCGAGAAATAGACGTCGAAATATTCTGTCCTATTTCATTTCAAAATGAAGCTTTCTGATGTAGTCGTTTTGGCATTGACCTTGGAACTATGTGCTGCCAGAATGGCCGAACCCTCATGCTCTCAGTTTGAACTTTTTGAGAAATTGTTGGAAAAATCCGTTCGCTATGATCACAAATTAGAATTACACGATAACAAATTGAACCTCTGGGAAACGAGAATAGGGGATAAATTGAAGGAATTCGAAACAGCCGAAGCCGAAAGAAACAAAAAAGTGGGGGATTTGCATGTCGCTTTTAACAATGAGTTGAAAGAACTAAAACGCGAGCTGGAAAATACTATCAGTGAGACGCAACAAAAAGTTACCTTGTGGGAAAAGCAGGTTGAAGGGAAAACCAACGAAATAGGTGAATCATTGGCCGAGAGTTTAGAGAAACATGAGACGTCATTACAAAAAATACAAGGTAAGAACTACAGTAGAACTTCACTATCTTAAAATCGGTTTATTCTGAATTCATGCTTTAATTTATTTTAACGTGTCGGGCCAAAGACGCAACAAATCCCGTTAGCGAAAAACATGTTCACCCCTTCAGGGGTCGACTGTGTCTTTATATATACCTCTGAACCTCCATACCAGGAACAGGTAATGCTTATTATACCCGAATTTTGAATTTCTTATTGGCGATTTGTTTTCATTGATTTTTGTATATAAAGTCGTCCGAAAATATCCAATTTTGATATATACTTTATACGGATTATACTTAATTCCACGCGAGTGTTTCGACATGATTTGTTTTTAAATCTCGTTGTTTTTGGCGGGCATTTGGAATATCCCGGCGGAATGCACCATTATATGACAAAACACCTTATTTTTTATGTACTTCAGATTTTTCTCTTAGGGAAAATTTACAGTGGGCACTTTTGCCCAAGACCATTTGGGACTAGAAAATATATTTAAGTTACTGATTTGTATATATACACTATGTAAGATGATTATTACCACAACATGGATATCTGTCTTACCGTACAGAATTACAAAGTCTACATCTAAAGCGTCAGTCAATGAACACCGTTTTAAACTGTACAAACAGATTGGAGCCAAATCAAGACGCCTAGTTCCTAGACGTCTGATCTGTTTTCAAACTATTTGTCACTTATAGTAATACAATCTTGGATTTCACGGAAGACACCATCATTTGACAAAATCATCACATTCTGTCTTGCACGTCTGGTATATTTCTCTTATGTAATCAAATGAAAGTAGATTGAGACATTTTGGCTCTCGAAAGATCATTAGGGACTAGAATATATGTTGAAAATACTGATTCGTAGATATATACAATGTGAGATGAACATTACCGCAACATGCATATAATGTATTTTCTTACCATTAGTTTTCCAAACATCAAGTGTTGTATTTGTGACACAGATTGTTACTTTTGAAATATTCTTACATTATGCCTTTTCTGTAAATAAAACTGAAACTGAAGCCAATACGGTAAACTAACTTCAATGGAGAATTATGGTCTAAAAGCTCATATTCGTGTGTGTTACACATGTACCAGCATTCTTTAGATAGCGCGTTGTACAGGCATGCATGTAGTAAAAACTTGATGAAAAATTGACATCAGACTGTATGTCATATTTTTAGGGTTACAGAAAAGCATCTGTAAATGAAACATTTAAGACTAAATCTATATTTCATCTGTTTTCTTCTTTACTTAACCCGGTGATTTGACCAATCTTTAGATTCGCCCTTTTTAAAGACGATTCTAACGAGTGGTCACGCCATAGTATTTCGTGACTAATCTGAGCCTTCTCTGCTGTCCCTAAACCAGCCCTTTTTACGATTGTTTGATATTTCATGTTGCTGGCTAACCAGCAACATGAAATATCAAAGATCGTAAAAAGAGCTGGTTTAGGGACAGAGAAGGCTCGGATTATTTCGTGACGTGATAAATATATAGCATTTTAATGCACACGTGATCTTGAACTCTGGTGATTTTTCAAATCGCAAGCAATCGTCAGAACTTTTAGATGTATATCTCCTGAATACCATTCACGGGCAATAGGCTCGGTGATTTGACATGCTGTCCATGTATTGTCGTGTGCAAATGCTATTGGAATTTAGTTAATCCCTGTCCTTCACACATCACTTTTAGACTTATCGACAAGGAAATAATCTGATGGACGTATGCAAACGGAAAATATCATTTTTGACTTGCTTTGAATGGACATCTGCTATTTACTAGCAAATGCTCCATTTTCCAAAATGCTTTCAATAAGCATCTGCTGCAGGTGCACTAAATAAAATTCATTTTAGGAAATGACCTATAAACTCACAAACAATTAATTTCCGTTCTAATATGACTTTGGGAAGTAAATCGCCTAGCTCATCTAGGATCCTCTTCCTACAAGTAATTCTTTTTTTCCAGAAGCCTATCAAACCCAAGTGGTGGTGTTTTCTGCAAAGTGCACCGCGAGCAATGATGTGACGGCTGGACAGGCGATAATATTTACCACCATGATCACCGATGTTGGAGGGGGTTACAACAAAAACACCGGGGTATTTACTGCTCCTTATGACGGAACATATCTGTTTCACACCAATCTTTGTTCTAATAAAGGCAAATGGGTTTATGTTGATCTGGAGGCAGGTGGACAACATTTGCAAAGAACAGGCGTGCGAGACAACCAGCTCTCGGAAACATGTACCTCAACCACTGGCGTTGCAATACTAAACAAAGGACAAACAGCTCAGGTGCAGGGGGCAGGTACACACCCAAATAGCCTTTTCAGCGATGGATGTCGCTGTACTTTCTCTGGCACATTGATACATTCTGGAACAAAATAAATGTACAAATTAACCTATTGCGTCATACGCTAGTTTAGATTCTTACACAGTAAAACTATCTCTTGTAAAGGAAGACAATCTAAACGAAAAATAGCTTTTAGATTTGTATGGTTTCTTGCATTGTTTGAAACATGGTTGAACACATTGTAGGAAATGAAACATTTGCCCTTACCCCACAATGTTATCAATGTTAATCTGCGACATATGCGTCAAAGTGTCTATTAATATGTAAAGAGTTAACACTATACGACATAATTATGTATGTGCACTAAACATTATCGTTTGATTCATAGATTTAGCTCTAAATGTTGAAAAATGTAAAACCAGGACAGTGTACATAAAACGGATGATTAGGCTCGAACATGTAGTTTACTATCATCGTTTTATAAATTCCAACCATATTGTATAAAGTAAAATTAAGTGCAAGTAAATCAGTCAATGCGGAACGTTCAGGACACGTGAGCTACTTTTTTTAAGAATTGAATTGAATTGAGTGAACGACAAAAAATAAAACAAATTGCAAATACACTTAAAGAAACTCAAATCCACCATGTTTTACATTTGGACCGCGTGGCTGATTCTAAAAGCAGAAAACTTGTTTGGAATCTAAACATTAATGACTGCGTCAATATTCAAGATATTTAATGTTATTATTGACTTTCAAATGAAAAAACACATGATCATTCACAGAATATCTAAAGCTTTAAATAAATGCGTTCTATATTCGTATTATTATTTCTAGTGAACTATTGGTTAACGGAGACCACTTTGATTTCAATGCGATTATCCGTCCAGACTGGTCATTACACTGTTCGCTCATATGCCTAAATTATATCTGATCAATAATAATAATAATGATAATAATAGTAATAATAATAATAAATATTTATTCAACGAGAGAATTCATTTGAAAACAAATAAATGTTCCATGATACCCTCAACAGTGAAAAAATACTTATACAATCTGTTATTCCCACGTAATCATTTGTCTTGATGAAAATGCATGTCTATGACGTATAAAGTTAAATGACAATCACACATTTGCATCGGGTTAAAAGTTGTGTGCATATAATCAATTCAAACGCAATATATATGTACCGTAGTTTGTATTTTCAAACTATATAAAGATGAGCGATACAGTAGCTGAACATATGAAGCATAACAAACGTACAACCAAGCGATGATTCCTTCTCAAAGATGAGTTGGTAATAAAGGTGCCGGTGGTTGCAGTAAATAATACACACATGAATATCAAAATTTGTAATCGCCTCACTTATGGGGAATGACTAACACCAGAGTACAGTGTTCTGATCATGGTCATAACTTGAAACATTTTAAGAATACAGTATAAATATGTGTCTAATTACTTGAAGTTGTCATAGCAATACTTAATATTTTAGCTTGTTTAAAATATGTATGCTTATAACATATTAAATCATATTAAATCTATGTTGCTAATTAAAAGCCGATTAACCGAAGCACGGACTTAAATAGAACTATTTACTCTGAAACCGACGACTTTTGAAAGCTCTTTTGGGAAATGGAGCATTCGTTCATCATAAGTAAATACTACATTTCATACACTGTTTGCAAAATGATCGCATTTACACAATATAATTACAATGAGAGAAACGTACCGTTTGCACGCTAACGTAACACAAACGAAACGCTAAATAATATGGAAAAAATAAAAGAAATCGGGATATGTTTAAAAGGATATATTGTCATCAGTGTCAAATAGTTTGCTGCAAGATAAGACGCCGATGTTTTGTACAGGTTGAAAGTGCTCATGCTCAGTTTCTAACGCGTTAGATGATACAGGATAGCGTTTCTTCCGCTGCACCGCGATAGTCATCCTTTATTTCACCAGATTCATTAATGGTTAGTCTTAAACTAGCATATGAGGTAATGACTGTATTCAACAATGTGGCCAATTTGAACGCTGCCTGATTAAGGGGAGAAGACTCCAGTGCCATATTGCAGCTGCCGTATGAGTGTATGTTGCCTCCCTTATCCCAGTAGACTGACTCATCGTTGAGTAAGCAAAATCTGTCTTCTCGTTCCCAAAGTAATATTAGAGATCAGGCATTGCCTTCACTTTACTTCTCAATCAGAGATTTTGCTCAAGCGCAACATTTTAAACACATGAAAATTTACACTTTTAATTGTATTGCCACTGCTTTTTAGTTAAAATGACATATTTTGCAAGGTTGCCTAGGTAATAAAAGTTAAAGGTTCGAAAATAGATGTTAAAAACTTGAGTTGTTAAACTGTCATTTTAGATAGAGGTTTATTGAAAGTGGCCCCGGGGTCTTCACTGTTGGAAATGTAAAGCTGAATGCTAAGGACGAAACGGTAATATATTTGCGAACTGGTTGGATTCAAATGAGTCGTGGGTCAAAACGTGTCTCAATAGACCCGGACTCTTTAAGAAAACTAGATACATATATATGTACATTTGAGAGGTAGTAAATTTGGTGTTTCTGACTCCGAATTCTGAGTAGGTATTGAGATTTGAATTGGCCTTTTTCCAGAAAGTTGAAAGTTTGTTGTTGCTGTTTAAATGCTGAAGATGTTAATATAAACATGGCCACCAGGAGCAGAGGTGCTAGTTTTCCTTACTCTATTTGCAAAGATTATTTGCAATGGTTCTTTTGTAATCATTTAATCAGATGAGCAATGTAGGACCATCATAGTCCTCTTGTTTTTTTACATAATAATATAATTCTGATTTTGCACCACCACGTGTGTCTCAATGTAACTAAACTTTTTGTGCATTTGCTGTTTGTTAATTATTGGTTAGATTTTTGTATCATGCCTTATTATTTAGCAGTCGCTTAAAGTGCAAATTGCAAACATTTTGCAAATTACTATTTTAAACCTTGGTTCAGAAAATAGCTGTCATCTAGTATGTTTATGCATGCAACTCTGACACTGTTCAATTATGTGGATCGTAGAACACTTTATGTGTATTTTTTTCATACAGTGTTTCAGAGATTTCATTCAAACATCCTACAAATGAACTCGGAAGTTTTTCTACACTTCGGGTGTATTTGCTCAGCTTTGCTGTTTTCTTGTTTTAATCGTCAATAAAAATGTTATAACAATCATGCTTTCTTCATATCATGCACTTCCAATTCCTTTAACCCTTAGACTGCTGTTCGCGACTACGGTGATATTCAAACAGCTTGGTTCCAAGCTGTTTGACACACAGACAATAGGTTCACTAAATTTTAAGAAAATCGGACAACATTTAAAAATGAAGCAGACGACATTTTCAGCAGACGACACTTTTCAGCAGACGACACCTTTCGTAGCAGGCGAAGGGTTAAGTCTTCTCTGTAAACTATTGTGCGGCAATATCCTAGTTTCTTTATCAGCAATTTCTCTAACACCAATTCAGCCTTTCATGTCATTCTTTTACTTCACAGCACCAAAATGTGGAGAAACTTCACATGCATGTTCTCGATAAGAAATTGTAGAACAGGCCAAGTTTTAAAATAAACCGGCCATTGGGGAAGGCGGATGGGATCCAAAATTATTACACTTCTGACGTCTTCGATTGTGGTGAGAACGATGTTATGTCAAAAACATGGCCGCCAGCGGTAGGGCCAGTGTTTGGCCCTACTGGCCAAAGGCCAGAGAGCTTATGTCGTCACACAGTGTCTGTCATCCGTGTGTGAGTCTGTATGTCCATTAATAATTCTTGTTTATGCTCTCCTGTCTTCAGTTTTGATCGTATCTCAGTCAAATTTAATACAGTAGTAAGATATCTAAAAGAGCTCGGTTCCTTTCGATAACCAGACAGAGCCGCCCATGCATGACTAGATTATGGCCCTTGAATTAGTCAAAATCGCGTGTCATTAAACAACAGTTTGTTTATGATCTGAATTCCTCAGTTTTGATTGTATTTAGATCAAACTTATACAGTAGTTAGATATTCATAAGAGCTCCATTCATGTCGAAAAATTGCTATAATCGGCTTGTTTATGCCATAAAGTTCTTATTTCTTTTCGGATCTTCACCAAATTTATACAGTAGTTAGATATCCATGAGGGCTTAGTTCTTGAAACTCAGCCAGATGAACCCATGCACGACTGGATTATGGCCCTTGAAATAG